>JAPDOI010000104.1:1712500-1923804 GCA_029168955.1 Aplectana chamaeleonis | reverse complement strand
TTTAAAAATTATTTTAAAAATGTAAAAAAATTAAAATATATTGAATTAATATTATATTATATTAAATTATATTACATTATTACATTACATTATATTACATTATATTATTATATTATATTACAATTATATTACGAAAAATTTAAAAAAACGGCAAGAACTTATCGGACAACCTGATAGTATGACTGGAAGCGTCAAAAGCAAGTTGACCGTGTTTGACCCTTATTGAGCCAGCAAAACATGCAAGTTCCGCTCACTTCCATTACAATGTATGTGTTGCGGTGTATCTCGTCCACTTTCATTTCAGTACAGGAAAAACAGCTCGTTACTTCATTATTTGCATCGCGTTTGCGTCGGTTTCTCCACCAGGTTTCAAGACTAACATCTCGAAGCCTTTGATTAAGAGGATGAAGTCGATATCATTTTTGAGCGTCTATCCTCCACTTCGGGCTGAAATTTATCTCCGTCGATCGCGTGCGTGTGCGCTCGTATGCAGCGTCTCCTTCTCTGCCATACTTTCTCGCACTCTATCCCTCGCTCCGCCAGAGGGCATACTGCGTTGACTTCCACCGTGTAGTGGTTCAAGGACAGTAGTCCTACAGTTAGCTGTGCCTGGTGTTTCTGCAAACTCCCTACATGCATTCATTGACATCTCAATGTTAGACCTATTTTTGATCCAAAAGATAATCTTTGGATACACTCTCTCTTAGTTAACTCCATTGACTCTTGGTCAATATTTCAATAAGCTACTTTATTGTATGTCTTCTGCAGATTAGTCGTCACCATCTATGCACACAGGTATATCCATGCATCCGCATCTTCTCTAATCTAAGAGACAATCTTTTATTCGAAATTGCATTCGACGTGTTCAGGGTTTTGCCGAAATTCCCTCTTCCAACGCGTTTCTTTTCCTGTTGTTGCACTTTCCATCGTTTCCTGTCATTTGAAGTCCATTTCTGTGCTTCTCTTTGCAGGAAGCGAACGCGTTTTTCGTATTCATATTTCATTTCGAAACATATAGATTCCCGGCTATTGTTTAGGTAACCCCTGCATCGTCTTCGCGGACTGTGATTGCCGTGGCATACTTTTTTTTGTATATTCAACATCGTGGTATGTTCATTATACCTGTGCCGTGTTCTCTTATGTGATTCCATATCTTCGGTTTTTTGAATCCCTAATTTGCTCCGCAGGATAGGTTTATAATGTACTGGAGACTTCATTCAGCATCTCCATAAGAAAATTTCGTTTTTTTTCTCTCTTGACTCAAATCCTACCTCGTCAGTACTATCCCTATTCTGATGGTTAACGCCTTTTACCCCATTTTTCCTCTTCTCATAGTTTCTGTCCATCCCCCTACTTTTTTAAATGCTTCCAACTCTCCTTGTAGCCTCCGCCCCTCTATCCTGTCAGCTCGCCGTTGGAAAGGTTCTTCCTGATCGATCCCGTTACATTCCTATTTCTTTTTTTACCCTGTCACTAAATTTTGCCTTTCCGCCCTTTCCCTTCCGTGTCTCAGAACTTTTCGCGGTCTCTCTCTCTCTCTCTCTCTCTCTCTCTCTCACTTTCTCTCTCTCCTCTCTTCCTGTCTCTCTCCTCTCCCTCTCCTCTCTCTCTCTCTCTTGCTCTCTCTCCTCTCTCCTTTCTCTCTCTCTCTCTCTCCCTTCTCCTCTCTCTCCTCTCTTCCCTGTCTTTCTACTCTCATCTCTCTCTCTCTCCTCTATCTCTCTCTATCTCTCCTCTCTCTCCTCTCTCTCCTCTCTTTCCTGTCTCTCTCTCTCTCATCTCTCTCTCCTCTCTCTCTCTATATATCTCTCTCCTCTATCTCTACTCTATATCTCCCTCCTCTACTCTCTCCTCTCTCTCCTCTCTCTCACTCTCTCTCCTCTCTCTCCCTCCTCTCTCTCTCCTCTCTCTCTCTCCACTCTCTCTCTCCTCTCTCTCTATGTCTCTCTCTCCTCTCTCTCTCTCTCCTCTCTCCTCTCTCCTCTCTCCTCTCTTCTCTCTCTCTCTCTCCTCTCCTCTCTCTCCTCCTCTCTCTCCTCCTCTATCTCCACTCTATATCTCTCTCATCTCCTCTCTCTACTCTTTTTCTCCTCTCTCCTCTCCTCTCTCTGTATCTCTCTCCTTTCTCTCCACTCTACATCACTCTCTCCTCCCTCTCTCCTCTCTCCTCTCTCTCTCCTCTCTCTCTCTCCCCTGTCGCTGCGTTCCTGTTCACCACCTCTGTTCCATTTTGTTTTTTTTCAAATCTTTGCTCCCATTTTCTCCTCCCCTCTCCAACTCGCCATTTTCTTTGTTCTCTCTACTTTCACCTTAGGATCTCATCTAATTCTTTTTATTCTTGTTTAACATCTATTACATTTTTTCGTTGTGCTGTATCAGACTTACAGAAATTTCTTATTACATAACTTCACTCCTTACTCATGGTTTTGAAAAAAATCAGAAGTCTACTCGTTGGTTTCAGGCAAAGTTATTCTATGAACTCCTACATATATGATGTTCTCGTCCCCTCTGTCGAAGTGACTGATGGAGCCAGTTAACTGTCATAAATTAGCCCAATCAGAGGCAGAAATTCCATGCTAATAGACAGCAAACTCATGGCTCACGTTTATGAACACCGCTATTCTCACTTATTGGCCTGTGTAGACCAAACGGTCAAAATCATCCGTGTCTGGATAGGGAAAGTCTCGCATCGAAACCACAAGAAGCGTGCGCGCGCACGTCGAGTTAGTGGGGTGGTCCCGTTACGGACAAAAACGATCGATATCTCTCACCGCTGATTTCGCTTTGATCAACATTCTCCACTTTCTTCTTCATCTTCTTTATTTCTTTCCATTCCCCTCCTCTTAATATGTTCATCTAGTAAGTTTTCTTCAGTTGTTCGTGGGTGAGTTCCGGAATTGAAAAGTCATTCGGTCTAAAACATGCCATGAAGAGAAAAATAGTTCAACAACGTTCAACTATACAATCCATTAATATGAGGAAAAATATAGAATCGAGGAGAAATTGCGATAAGAGAGAGAGAAGAGGAAGACGATTGGGTTAAGTGTTGGTCACGCAGGAAAATCGAAGCGGTGAGCGTTATCGATTGTGTTTACCTTTAACGGGGGCCATCCCACACGCTCGACATACGCGCTCCTAGTTGCGTGCCGTCTTCCCTCACCAGACAGTTGACGATGTGTATTTATACACATTAACCAAAAAGTCGGAAAGTGCAGTTTTCATTTTTTAAATTTCGTGAAAAATTCTCATAATCTGTTTGTCACTTTATCCCGAACAGAGTCGTCCATGTATTGCTTTGAAATTCGCGGAGCCGCCGCGGTATTGTTACTGAGGTACTGCGGCGCGGTCCAGTTTTGTTATTGCTAAAGTGGCTACATCAGTATGGGTTCTCCCAATGTTCAGCGCAAGCGTTTGCGCTACGGAAACCAATGTCACTAAGCTCCCTCGTAGTTGTTCAGCGATTGCTGCGACGACCGCTCGCTCTATTTCACTGCAACTGCCGGTGGCGAAAAATCGAGCCACTGTGCTCTTGTATTCAGAAAAAGGAAAACAAGTTGCTTGTAATATAAATGTAACTTACTTTAATGTCTCAAGTAGCTTAAATTTACCTCGCTTACAAGTTACACTTATGTTAAATCTTATTTACATTCTCATTTACACCATAGGTGCAGCCATCAGGCGACGCGGACGACGCACGCGACACGGAGGACGCGTCAAGACTACGATACGCGAAAAACGCTGTGCAGAAGCCGTCCCCTATTAGTGTGGGGTCCAAGTACCTCAAACATGGGTAATTGAACCGACATCAACGCCAGTCTGAGCTGACCGGGGTGCGTCGTATAAGTTGTTGCGACTTATCTATTGTCATTGAAGTTACATGTAACATATCGGAGGCGCACTTCAGGCGGTGCTGTGCTTATCTGGGCCTGGTTCCGGTCCGTAATTGCGTCTCGACATTTTGCCGCACGCTCCCGAGTCAGAAGAGCTTCCAGCGCCGCAACCCGCCGATCCTGCTGACTTCAGGTGGATTTTGGAAACAGAAACTAAGAAAAAAATTGGAGAAAATTGTATAGAAAAGCCACATCTAGTCGGCCTTAGCGCAGGAAACCCGACTGAATCCAAGCGCGTGCGGCTGCTGAAAGCGTGTCGAGACGCAGTTGCGGACCGGAATTTGGCCCCAGATAAGCACAGTAGATATGTTGCGTGTAACTTAGATGACCTGAGACTAGTCGCAAATAACTTACATTGGGTTAGATATGTTACAAGTAACTTGTTTTCGGCCTTTTATGTTACAAGTAACTTGTTTTCATTTTTCTGCAGAGGACTTTCCTGCCGTTGACTGGATACTCGATAAATTCAAATGGATGATAAGTCTTGGTAATGCAAAAAAGTTTTAAATTTTCGCTTTTTACATAATTTATTATTATTTTTTTGTCTGAAGTGTCATTATTAACATTTTTTCATTTTTATTTCTTCTGTGTCTTTTTTTTTTTGAGGATCGTGTCACGTTTTCATATGCTGACACATGATTAATTTCACTGCATAAGGTGAATTTATGGAAATTAAATCCATGAAGCTCTTATGCATATTTGTATTTTAAGATGGCGGGTCATTCGATGTGCCGACTAAGCAGCTGTGTTCTAGGAGGAGGGGTATTCTTCGAAATAGGCGGCCAGTTGGCGAAAGAATCATCGATTCTTCATTTGCATACCTCATTGTCAGGCTTCTTCTAGAAGTTTGCGCTGAGGTTTTTTTTTCAAATTGGGTAGTCTGCCACTTTCTCTGCTCGTCTCTTCTCTCCTCGCCTCTCGCCTCATACATAGAAAAACGTAATTCACCCAATAGAAACCGCCATTTTTATTACATTGGGGGTAACGTTACAGCACAAATAAAACCATTATTTAAATTCTGTGCCATTACATCGATTGGAGCCGGTGCTCGCGGCGCGGCCAGTTGTTTATTGCTATGCAAGTCGTAAATTTGTGTTCTCCTCTTGGACAAAAATAGAATTTTAAAATGGCTAGTTCTGCTGTTTTTCACTTATCGACTCCGCTGCTGAGAGCAGGGCTGTCACATTCATTGCAGAATATATGATTCATCAAGTGAATTTGTTTGTTTGGTTTTAAAGTCGGATGGGGAGAATAAGTTGAATATGCCTTTTGAGGGCATGGAGAAAAATCCCAACTGGAGCTATTTCAAATCCTTTGGCTCAGCTTAAGCGTTTTAATGTGCTTTCTTTTTCTAAAAAACTGAAAAAGAACTAGATAAAATGGATGATTTCATAAACTTGAAAAAAATGACAAGTCAAAACTGCTGGTTCAGAGCACCTACTCAGAGTGTAAATCAAAACAAGTTACTTTGTAATATAAATGTAACTTACTTGAAGATGTCTCAAGTAACTTACATTTATATTACATGTAACATACATTTATATTACATGTAACATACATTTAGATATTACATACTTAACTTACATCTATATTACATGTAAGTTACACTTATCTTACACGTAAGTTACACTTACATCTTACATGTAATAACTTACATCTGAATTTTCACTATGGGTGGCCATCACGTGACGCAGACGACACGCGACACAGAGGGCGCGTCCCAGACCACACACTACGCAAATAAAAATGCGGTGCACGGCCTTCCACTGCTGGTGGGGGTCAACTTCCTCAAACATGGGTAATTGAACGACGACAGCAACGCCAGTCCTGAGCTCTGACCCCGGGAGTGCGTCTGTTACATCCCCCTGGTAAATATCTTCTAGGCCGATTTAAGTTACTTGCGACTTTATTGTGCCATTTAAAGTTACATGTAACATATCGGAGGTGCACTTCACGCATTGTCTTCTCAGAAATCGAAAACAAGTTACTTGTAACATACTTCTAAACTGATGTAAGTTACTTGCGACTTAGATCTCAAGTCATTTAACTTACATGTAACATATCGGAGGGGCACCCCACGCAGTATCTCACCGATATGTTACATGTAACTTAACACGACCTTGAGATAAGTCGCAAGTAACTTTACATCGGCTTTCTCATGATATGTTACAAGTAACTTGTTTTCGGCCTTTTATGTTACAAGTAACTTGTTTTCATTTTTCTGAGTACTGCTACTTCTTGGTCGGTCGAGCTGCGGCGGATCCGCCGTTGCTTTACGCGCCGTTTATACTTCGGCCGCCGCGCGGCGCAGCGAAATCCTATAATATCGATCGTGCCGCACCGCGGGATCAATATTACAAAAATGCACTGTGCCGCGCCGCTTGGCGGTGGGAGTATAAACGACGACTCATGGACGTCGTAATGTTAAGCGTCGGGATCGTGCAACGTAGCGGTGGCGTGGGGAAGGGCAGACAGAGACAGAAGAGGTGCAGGGGAAAAGTTAGAAATGATAGAGAGACATTGAGACGAGAGGTGAAAGGCAGACGAAGATAGAGAGGCAGAGGAAGAGACGTAGAGAGAAAGTCAAGGAGAGTTTGGCAGAGTCAGGACTATGTAGCGAAATAGGAGCATAGGTAGTGATAGACAGAAAAAAAGTGAGGAGGTAAGTAAGAGAGAGAAGTGTAAAGAAAAGGACAGAAGAAAGAGGAAGAGAGGAGCGATATCAAAAACGTGAAGAAGATAGACGTGCGGATAGAGAAAGAGAGAAGAAGCATAGACATGGAGATTAGAGAGACAGGAACAGAGAGGGAGGCGAGTATAGAGAGGCAATAAAAGATCAAAACGTTGCAAACAAATAAGGTCAGATGGGGATAGGAAGAGGCAAAGAGAGGATTAGAGTACAAAAGCAAAAGAAAGACAAGGGGTTTTGATGGGCAGAGATGAATTGATACGGATAGACACAGAGACGGAGTGAATCATGGGCGGGGCGGATGCAGAGTCAGAGGGAGAGCGGAGGGATCAGGTGGGGGCAGATTCTTATGAATCTAGGGAGAGAGCAGAGACGTAAAGACATGAATCGCTGGAGAGAGGCATGGGGTGGATAGAGACAGAGAGAAACTGAAGTGGGACAGGGACAAAACGAGAGAGCACAGGGAGAAATCGAGCAAATAGAGATGGTCAGCTTCAGACAGATTCAAAGGCATGGGGGGAAGATACAGACAAAGAGACAGTGAGAGAGGAAGTGAATTAGGGAGGGAGAAACAAGGTGATAGGGGAGGGAGATTTAGGGAGACGTAGGCAACGGGAAACAGTGTAGCATGAGTGAAAAGTCCAAGAGGGGAGGGAGGTAGAGACACAGAGACAGGCAGAGACATATAGGGACGCTGATATGCGAAGAGAGAGCAGAGGCAGAGAGAGAGGGGAAGTTGGGATGAGAGTGGAGGAGGGGAAGATCCAAGGACAGCTTGAGGGAGGGGAGGCAGAGGGAGTAGATATGTATAGAAATGGAGAAGGTGAGATGCAGAGAGAGAGAGAGAGAGATTGGGAGAAAATGGGAGAAGAATAAGTGCATATGAAGGTATGGAAAGGTATGAACAGAAAGATCCAGAGAGAGAAGGGCGATTAGAGACAGAAAGAAACGGAAAGGGACTAGAACAGAAAGAACTAGAGCCAGGAAGGCACAGAAAGACATAGAAAGAGGGACTGAGACACCAGCATGGTGGAAGAGACAGATTTTCAAACAAAGAGAGATATTATCAGAAGAGAGAGAGGCGGAAGTAGAGAGAAAGCAAGGGCCACATAAAGATCAAAAGACAGTGTGGCAAAGCAAAGAAAAGAGGGTAAATATAGACAGAGAGAGTTGGAGGTGAGGTCAGACAGAATGATATAGGTAGATATGGAGACGTGAAGGAGAGGGAGAGGATTAGTATTACGGAGAAGACATTACAGATGGAGACACCGAGAGACAAAGACAGAAAGAGATGGATCGAGAAAACTACGGCAGAGTGTTAAGGAAAGGGAAGAGAGAAAAGTAAAACTGAGAGAGGAAAGAAAGAAAAAGCGAGGAGGTTGGAATAGGAGAGACTCGGAGTTTCAATTTTTCCTCAACTGCAACCCTAGAATCCGCTTTTTACTTCCAGGAATCTTTTCAGGAGTCAAATTACCATTATAGCCAATGCAACTCAGATTTCCAGAGGCTGAAAACAGCAGCAATATTCTCATGTGGAGAACAAATTTTGTCCGAATACCGACCATAGCCCCTTTCTGAATTGTTTGGGTTTGTGCAGTTTTTCTTCTTTTTTTTTCTTTTCCGATTGAAGGGATTACTGTGTGAATCTTTCTTGCGCACACGTTTGCATAAGCAGGAATTATGCCGAGTGGAGAGGACAAAGGGTCGTTATTTTTCTTCTCGCGAAAGGCAGTGTCTTGATGCGCACATTGTTTTCTACTTGCAAATGTACTACATGTTTTTTTTTCTGATGGACTGTTTTTGAAAATCAAGTTTATGTTTTTGTATGTTCTGATATTATTCGTTGACTGTTTCTATGAGCAATGGAAAATTCAGCACAAATTTTATATAGGTTGGTGCTGTATGGTGTGCGAACTCCTCTGACAAGGAAACTTCTGTGCTTCTCTGGCCCAAATTCCGGTCCGCAATTGTGTCTCGACACGCCTGGCGGCCGCACTCGCTCGAGCAAGTCGAGTTTCCAGCGCCAAAGCAGACTCGATGTGGCTTTTTTACACAGTTTCCTCCAATTTTTTTTAGTTTTCAGTTCCCAAAATCCACCCAGAGTCAACAGATCGGCGGCTGCGGCTCTGGAAACTTCCGATTCGAAAGCCCGCGGCCGCAAAGCGTGGCGGGAAGCAATTGCGGGCCGGAATTTGGCCCAGAGAAGCACAGCACTACGTATTAGCCGAAGTGGTCATTCCGATCGGAATGTATTTTTCTAGAATCATTTTTCGACGTAGAGTTCGAATATGCCCTTCGCAGCTGCCTAGAATCACTCTGAAAAAAGGTATAGGCGTCTTTTCTCTGATTTTCCTACATACATATTGTACCCTCCAATAAGAGCATCAATTTCACGAAAATCCGCAAACGGACCTCATAGTCGTGTTCACCGCCCAAAAAAACCTCAGTAGGCAAAGTTTGAGTGAAAGCACATTTTTCGAACCTTTGGACTTGGATTTTCGGTTCAGCGTTCACTTACTGTGCTTCTCTAGGCCAAATTTCGGTCCGCAATTGCGTCTCGACACGCTTTGCGGCCGCACGCTCCGGAGTCGGAACAGTTTCCAGTGCCGCAGCCGCCGATCTGTTAACTCTAGGTGGGTTTAGGAAACTGAAAGCTAGGGAAAAAAGCTCCATCGAGTCGGCTTTGGCCCTGGAAACTCGACCGAATAGAGCGCGTGCGGCCGCAAAGCGTGTCGAGACGCAATTGTGAACCGCGATTCGGCCCAGAGAAGCACAGTATATCAATTATGGGCTACTGAGAGCGTTGAAGACAAATATTCCTAACTTGACTTTGAATTCTTTCAAAAGGGTTATTTGGAGTGCTGATCACGAATCTGAGGTTTATTTGTGGTTTTTCCAGAGTTTTGGACTGAGTTCGTTCAATGCTTCCCACCGGCAGAAGAATTTGACGGCAAAATCGACTTCTGACGGTTTCCGGGATGTGGCGAAAGGTGTGGCTCAAATCGTCATTCTAAGCATAATTTGGAGTGCTCCACACGAATATGATGTCTTTTTATCGATTTTTTACAGCTTACGGTAGATTACGGTGGGTATACGGTATTTTGGTCAAAGTCTCAGATTTGTCTCAAAGTTTCTATGTGGGGGTTATTTGGGGTGCTGAATACGAATTCGATGTCCATTTGTCGATTCTCGAATTATTAATGCACGTTTTGCCACCCAAATGGCATGTGACCTACCGTAACCTACAGTAAACCTTGGAATTTCGACGAGCGAACCCCAGATTCGTGTTCAGCACCCCAGATCACCCCTAATTACATGTTTTAAGCGAGACCCGGATATTTTTTTAAAGGCAGTGGTCACGATGAAAAACGTTATCGAAAAAGCTATAAAAATCAGCTCAGATATAAAACAGCTCAAAAACTGTGAAGGTAGCGCGGTGAAAAACGGGCTAGAATTGAAGTTATTAAGACCTTAAACTTCCAGTTCATGCACACGTGCACAGAAGGATCACAGTCTCATGCCGAGCAGTCCAAAATCATCGACACTCACAGGAAGAAATTAATGCCAATTTACCTAATAAAAACAGTTGAGCAACGAAAGAAAGCACTCCAGTCAATGTTTCTGACTAGATGTGTACATAAATCAGAGGGTTCATTGATTGAAATTCAATTTCAAGCCAGCTGATGTTTTCGATACTAGAGATCATCGATGCCGATGATGTGGGTGGGCTCGTCCACCATCAAAAGACAAGGAAGTTCAGGCTTCAAATTTGGCCTAGAACAGCGTTTTTTTCGCGATTTTTTCTTATAGGTTCTACTACTCTATACCCAGAAAAGTGTTCAGAGAGGAAAAGAAGACGAGCATACTCAGAAAAATCAAAACAAGTTACTTGTAATGTAAATGTAACTTACTTGAATGTCTCAAGTAACTTACATTTATATTGCATGTAACATAAATTTATATTACATGCAACTTAAATTTATATTGCATGTAAGTTACAGTTATTTTACATGTAACTTACAGTTATATTTTCACTTATGGAATTTGGCCATCACGTGACGCAGACGACACGCGACACAGAGAGCGCGTCTCCAGACAACACACTACGCAAAATTAATGTTGTGCGGGGCTTTCACATGCTTGGGTGGGTTCAAGTACCTCAAACTTAGGTAATTGAACCAACAGCAACGCATACCAGTCGTAAGGCCGACCCCGCAAGTGCGTCTCGTACATCCCCTAGTAAATATCTTCTCGGCCAGATTTAATTTCTTGCGACTTTATACTGTAAAGCCATTTAAGTTACTTGTAAAACATCTATCGGAGGCGCAGTGCACAATGTAGTCCTCAATCGAAAACAAAGTTACTTGTAACATATCTGAGCCGATGTAAGTTACTTGCGACTTATCTCAGGTCATTTAAGATACATGTATAACATATCGGAGACTTGCACCCGCACGGCAGTATCCGCCGATATGTTGTCTGTAATAAATGACCTGAATAAGTCACGCAAAGCGCTATCGCTCAAACGCATGTTACAAGCGCTTGTTTTCGGCACTATATTACAAGTAACTTGTTTTCATTTTCTGAACAATGCACAATGTCTTCTCCCGGAAATCAGAAAACAAGTTACTTGTAACATATCTGAGCCGATGTAAGTTACTTGACTTATCTCAGGTCATTTTAACATACATGTAACATATCGGAGACCTTTACCGCACACAGTATCCGCCGATATGTTACATATGTAACTTAAATGACCTGGAGATAAGTCGCAAGTAACTTACCCATCGGCTCAGATATTAGCGTTACAAGCAACTTGGTTTTCGGCCTTTTATATTGCCAAGTAACTTGTTTTCATTTTTCTGAACAATGCACAATGTGTCTTCAGAAATGAAAATGGTTACTTGTTTTGAAAGCCGATAAAGATTTGAGACTTTATCCTGGGTCATTTAACATACATGTAAATATATCGAGACGCACTGCACACAGTATTCCTGGTTTAGATATGTTACATGTAACTTAAATGACCTGGAGATAAGTCGCAAGTAACTTTACATCGGCTCATGTTACACAAGTAACTTGTTTTCGGCCTTTTATATTACAAGTAACTTGTTTTCATTTTTCTGAGCAATGCACAACTCAGAAAAATCAAAACAAGTTACTTGTAATATAAATGTAACTTACTTGAATGTCTCAAGTAACTTACATTTATATTACATGTAACATACATTTATATTACATGTACCATACATTTATATTACATGTAACTTACATCTATATTACATGTAAGTTACACTTATCTTACATGTAAGTTACACTAATCTTACATGTAACTTACATTCGAATTTTCACTATGGGTGGCCATCACGTGACGCAGACGACACGCGACACAGAGGGCGCGTCCCCAGAGACCACACACTACGCAACATAAATGCGGTTGCACGGCGGCTTCCTGCTGGTGGGGTCAAGTAATTTCAAATCTTGGGTAATTCTGAACCAACAGGAACATGGAAGTCTTAAGCCTGACTCCCGCGAGTGCGTCGTACATCCCCTGGTAAATATCTTCTAGGCCAATTTAAGTTACTTGGCGACTTTATTGTGCCATTTAAGTTACATGTAACATATCGGAGGCGCACTTCACGCATTTGTCTTCTCAAGAAAGTAAGAAAACAAGTTACCCCTTGTAACCATATCTAAGCTGATGTAAGTTACTTGCGTGACATATCTTCAAGTCATTTAACTTACATGTAACATATCGGAGGCGCACCCACGCAGTATTTCGAAAAGTTTGAGAAACTGTTTCTGATTCGGCTAAACAGAAATTTTCCTGAGATTTGGGGGCCGTGATCTTGAATCTGTAGTCTGTCTCTTCTATATTGTGTGAGTGCTGAGGGAAGGTAAAAGAAACTATTTGGAGTTTAGTAAATTTAAAGGCAGGGTTTTCGATAAAATCGGCTGTTTTTCTATGAATGACCGTTTTGTCAACTGTTATTATGTTTCTAAAGTTATTTTGATGTTTTGAATATTTGATGCCTTATTATGGCATGTGGTATATGATCACAAGTTATCACAAGGCAGCTGGGAGTTGAACGCAAAACTCAGATGTCAGGCAGGACTCGAACCTGCATTGCACGCTTTCCGGGCGAGTGTGTTACCATTACACCACCGACACCACGTTCTGCATCACTCTGCATCTAAAGTTATTTCTGAGCACTTCTGGAGACTATCTACTACTTTAGGAGCAGAATAAAGTGAGAATAAACAAGCATTAGCAAAAATCTCGTTAATTAGGGGGCCGGCCGACACCTGTAATTAGACGTTATACCTTGTTTTTGAGTGTTTTCCAACAATTTCCAGGTTTTTTCACCTATTTTACTCAGGCGATTCTCGGTCCCGAGCTGTCCTGACAGTTCGGCTCGCGTTCCCAATATGCGAGTCGGCTTCTGTTGCTGTCCGGGCCACAGCTGCTGCTTTCCGCCCCACTGCTGTTGCTGTCCGGGCCGCTCCGGTTCGCCCGAACAGCAACAGCAGTGGCCCGCAGTTTGGGAGAACGAACCGAACTGTCAGGCGGCTCCGATTCCTGTTCGGTGCGGCTCGGGAGAGACCGAGAATCGCCTGAGTACTTTTGCGATGACCAAATCCACGTGCTCATGAAGATAACTTGAAAATCGTTTTTTATCGCGGACTTTGCCTTTGTGCATTGCATATGGGTAGATCAAAAACTACAAAAACTGCAATTTTCTTGGATTTCCAAAATTTTAGCATTTTCAGCCCAAATGTTGTCAATTGGGGTTGTTCGGGGCGCTGAACACGAATATAAAGTCCATTTTCAGGTTCCTGAAAGATTACTGTAAGTTACAGTATTAGAAGGATCATTTATCAACAGTAGCCTACTGTAATCTTCTGAAAACCGAAAATGGAACTTATATTCGTGTTCGGCCCCCAAAATGACCCCACTAGACAACTTTTGGGCTAAAAGTGTTCAAACTTTTTGAAATTCTAAAATTGATGTTTTTGCCTCGCTTTTGATCTATCCAGGCGCATTAGGGGAATTAAACAAACTTCAAGCTATTTCCTAATATCCCCCCATAGAACTCAGAAAATCCTTTCTTTGAAACTCCAATTTGCGTTGGGATCAATTTCTAGTCAGGCTTACTATACGTTAAGGTAGATGCTATTGAACTAGGGTACTTACCTAAGCATTTGGAATATCAATGAATAGACCTCAAATTCGTGTCCAGCATCCCAGAAAAGCCCCTAAGAGAACTTTTGAGACCAATCTTTTCATCAGAAGTAACACTTATTTATTATTCATTCATTTATTTTTATTTACTTATTTATTTATTTATTTATTTATTTATTTATTTAATTATATATATATTTATTTATTTATTTATTCATTTATTTATCCATCTATTTATTACTTTATTTATTTATTTATTTACTTATTTATTTATTTATTTAGTTATTTATTTACATAATTATTTATTTATTTATCTATTTACTAACTTCTTTATTTATTTACTTATTATTTTTTTGTTTACTTACTTATTTATTTATTTTTATTTATTTATTTGCTTAATTATCTAATTACTTAATTATTTATTTATTTATTTAATTATTTATTTATTCATTTATATATTTATTTACTTCTTTATTTATTTATTTATTTTTGTTTACTTACTTACTTATTTATTTTTATTTATTTATTTACTTTACTTAATTATTTATTTATTTATTTATTCATCTGTTTATCACATTATTTATTTATTTATGGATTTATTTATTTATTTATTTATTTATTTATTTATTTATTTATTTATTATTTCATTATATTTATTTATTCATTTATTTATTTATTTACTTGAGTATTTATTCATTCATTTGAATATTCATTTATGTCATTTATCTATTTTTTATTTATTTATTTATTTATTAGTTTATTAGTTTATTTATTGGACGCGGACAATTTTGTCCAGGAAATGTTCTCCCGTGAAAGCCTTTAAGTCGAATTTGTCGAAATTCTCCGAAAATCGACAACTGGGCCTCAACTTCGTGTTCAAAACCCCGAGTAATCGCCAGACGAGTAATCCAAAGAAAAGTATTGAGCCAAATCCAAAAACCTAAGCACCCTAAAATTGAATGTTAGGTGTACCCTTACCTCAGTGCTCAACTGAGGAAACCCGCCATACCTGGGCTCAGAGAACTCCGCACCAGCTACTTACATAGATTTGAACATGTCATTGGAAGTACATCAACTGGTATAATTTTTTTCGCATAAGCTTTCCAACGCTCAGGAAACTTCCCTCCCTTGCAAGACCAGAGCTGATTTCACCCAAATCGTAACAGTTTCCAGTGGACACAACCACACCCATAATCAAGTGCCCTCTTGAATGGTCCTCGATCCTCGCGCCATCATCTCGTTAACTGCGCTCCAGCGGCACACTTATTCATATGTATGACCTGATTTCTCTCCGTTCGCTGAAAACTTTCCGTCGGTCAGCGTGATGATTGCTTAATAGTGATCCCCAATGTTGTCACAACAAGGACTGGAGGGCGCTTGGGCATGATGTCTCCATAATTTTGCCGCATGGTATCTACCGCGCAGAAACAGATCCAGATGACATGCTTTGCCTTTACTGGCTCTATCAAACATGGCAGACATGTAAATCCACGTGTGTACGCAAGACCAATGGTGGTAATCAATGCCAGCATGTAACCTATGTGTTTACATAAACGATTTGCTTTACAATCGGGTTACACCCTGCACCCGTGCATGCTTGTGGAACGACTTCTGTCGCTCTTCATAAGATGATTATTTGAAATATTACTGGAGAATTAACGATACAATTAAACAGAGAATAGTTAAGGTTTCCGACATATTATAGCCCATGAGTAGCAAACAGTTTTGCTCATTTCCTTGAAGTTTCTCTTTTCTGAATGGTTGCACTTCTTTCCTATGACGATTATCGTCAACAAACTGCCACAGAATTACCGCGAACTTGTTGCTGTTGTTGTTGGACTCTAAAGACATTGTGGCGAAAATTTCTGCAGCAGAGGGATTGAACTCAGGAGTCTCAGGCTGGTAAACCGCGCCTTCGACCACTCGGCCAACTCTACTCTTCGTTGTACCAGATTGTCCAAAGAGTTCTGTCGTTCGATAAGAAAAACACAATTTTATGGTTCAAAATACACTTTATTATTCAGCATAATCTCCCTTAACATTAATACACTTGCTCCAACGATCCTCCAATCTGTGGATCCCTGAAGTGAGAATCCGGAAGGTCTGCAAAATACGCTTCAACAGCCGTTATGACCTCTTCATTTGATGAAAAACGCTTGCCACGCATAACTTTTTTGAGTTCTGGAAACAAATGGAAGTCGCTGTGGGCAAAATCTGGTGAATACGGTGGATGCTCCAACTATCCGAACTTTAATTCATGGATTTTAGCCAATGTCAAAATGCTCTTGTGACACGGTGCATTGTCCTGATAAAAATGGATTGTTTTCTTCTGCAAACCGGGTCTTTTTCACGATTTTTTTCCTTCAACTGGTCTAAAAGGTTGCAATAATATTCAAAATCAATTGTTTTACCAGATTGCAAGTAATCCACAAACAAAATTCCTCTCGCATCCCAAAAAACTGATGCCATACCCTCTTGGCCGATTTCCGGACACGAACTTGTTTCGAAGCCGAACAACCAGGTTCACACCATTCTTTAGCCTCTTGTTTTAATTCAGCATCATGGCGATAGACCCAAGTCTCATCCATAGTGATGAATCGGCGCACGAAATCCACTTTATCCTCTTTAAAACGCTCAAAATGTTGCTGAGAAAGTCGCATTCGACTGTGTTTTTGTTCCATTGTTAGCGAATGCGGCACCCATTGTGCACACAGCCTTCTAAAATCTCCAAACCACCCGGAAAGGTAGAGTGAGGCAAAAGTAGCAAGTCGCGTATGAATTCTGAACAGTTCAAATCAAGATTAGCTTCGGGGGGGGGGGGTTCGTAAAAATCTTGGTCACCGGGGGGATCGTAAAATTTTGGTCACCGGTCGCAACGGCCTGCTCAACCCTGGTAGTGTGTGGCCTGGAACGCGCTCTCTGCGCCACGTGTCGTCTGCGTCACGTGATGGTCACCCATCGTGAGAATATAAATGTAAGTTACATGCAACATAAGCGCAACTTACATGTAATATAAACGTAAGTTACTTCAGACAATCAAGTAAGTTACATTTATAGATATTACAAGTAACTTGTTTTCATTTTTCTAAGAACTCCTTCCTATCGCTCAAGTTCTACACAAGCATGAGCTGGTTCTCCAGCGCCGATGTCTTTTACATAACGAAATGCAGCAAACAAATCAAAAACACTATTGAAAACCATCAATTACTTCTTCTCAACCGCCTTCAGATGACTGAATGCAGCGCGTGGCGAGCGTACGCTGGCAGCTAATCTCTGGAAAAAACGAAATTCCTATCACTCAACAGCTGCGTGTGCGCGCTATGCTGCTCTCTCCAGTTGCCAAACGCTCTCTCGCTGTCCCTAACCTCCGGTACGCGCCCGCACGCGAAAAAAGAGTACGAGAATTTGACGCTTATACGTCCTGTAGAACACGCCTAATCCGCAATCTCAGACAGCAAATCAAACCGAGAACTGAGTAAAAATTGAAAACCCGTGAATAGTCACTGTGCATCAGAAAAGTGAATAGTAGAACGCCTTTTATGCAAAAACAGTAATCGCAACGACAGGAAATTCAATTTCCTCCCCTCTGATTCAATACTGACGCCCAATACACAAAAAGGACAGGAGATTTCCCAGTGGAAATAGTTAATGGAGACCTAATATAGTGATTTCACTATATTTCCCTGTTTTTTTCATTACTTTAACTTATTCTGCGCCAAATCATTTTTTTTCAAATATTTCATGACTCTTTTATGATTTTCAACTTAAAATTTCTCGGAAACGTGCCCAATCGTTAATTTCGCCAGAAGCTAAACTTTCAGAAATAGTGATTTACCAGGTTGTTCAATACGTTTTGTCATTCGATAAGAAAAACACAATTCTATGGTTCAAGATACACTTTATTATTCAGCATAATTTCCCTGAACATTAATTAATACACTTTGAAAAAACCAAAAAAAATTTTTTAAAAATCCAAAAAAATCAAGTCTCATCCTTAGTGATGAATCGACGCACAAAATCCACTTTAACATTTTTAAAACACCCCAAATGTTGCTGAGAAAGTCGCATTCGAATGTGTCTTTGTTCCACTGTTAGCGAATGCGGCATCCATTGTGCACACAGCTTTCTAAAACCCAAACTTTCCCTTAAAATATGGCTCACACTGCCTAATGAGATGTGTAGAGCCTCTACTAAATCTCTCTCAGTCAATCGACGATCTTCCAAAACCATATCCTGTATTTTGGCTATGATTTCTAGTGTTGATGCGCTTTTTGGACGTCCTTCACGTGGATCGTCTTCAAGGCTTCTACGACCACGTTTAAATTCAGCAACCCATCTTTCTACTGTTCTAATTGTAGGTGAACAATCATTATACACTTTTAACATTCGTTCGTGAATTTCTTTTGGTGGTACACCTTCCAAAAATAAGAATTTCATCACTGCACGATATTCAATGTTTTCCATTGCTGTGACACGGCGACACTAAATGGCTTGTAAACAAAGAATGAATTGACAGATTGAAATGAAACTTCACATACGTTCATATGAAGAGTGTACCAACAAAACAAAAAAAAATTGGGCTAGTAGCAACGCCCTCTCTTATCGAGCGACAAAACTTTTTGAACAACCTGGTACATACGCACATAACTTTTTGCTGGAAAACTTTACTCATGCTGTCCTAGTGGGTCCGTGAAAATAGGGGCGAGCACACGATCGAAGAGAATATCTTATCGAAATCATCTATTTATCATGAGATTACCAATTGTCCTATACTACATTTCATAACAAAACCCCCCTCTCTACGCCCCTTTGGATTAAATAGGGCTTACTAGACTTTATCCGTTCCTAATCCGGATGTACTAATATCCTGTATTATTTCAATAATACGCGACGAATAGAAATCTATCTCTCAAGTCCAACTCTAGAACCATGTCTGTGTGTCATAAATAGCGCTTTGAATGAAAACAAGTTGTTCTATATGATTCTTTTTACACTATTGCACTGCTCTTTGAACCACTAGGGAGAGAGAGGGTCTGTACTACATAGTTGAGGACATTACAACTAGCGATAGTCACACAAAGGAGTAGTTATTACTTTGTTATTCTTATATTTATTCACATACGCCCTCAACGAACAAAAGCAATAGCATAACTCTCCTTTCTTTCTTCTGTTTTGTGCCTCAGCAAAACAGGCTCTCAGTCTCAGCAGATGTACTTTATGTAAGCACTCGTAATAAGTTTCAGCAGCGAAAATACACATACAATCGCGAGCAGATAATTCGTATTTCTAAGAAAACTGATTTTATACGTATCGAGATTTATCGTACAGAAATCTGGTCGAACTTCAGTATGCTATAGGGCATCACAAATCATAACCGGCTCTAACTCAAAGGCACAGTCCAAGCCGAGGGACGAATTCTGAGATTTCAACATAGATGTGAAGTAGACCCACCCCATATAACTCCTGCCAAGTGCGAGCTCTCGATTCCTCCGGATAAGCAAGATACAGAAGGAAGCTACCCTGACGCGCCCACATCAGTGGCCGTATCCATGAAACTACTCAGGAATTTCTGAACAAGTTACCTGAGACTTAAACTAGAAGAATGCAAGTAGCATGATGGCTTCACGCAATTTACTTTAAGTTCATAAGTAACTTGAAGCGATATTACGTGTAACTTGACCAGATTTTTGATTAAAGCAAGATGTAACTTGCTCCAATAATACACAACCTTGCGCGTAACTTGCCCCGTTATTACATCACACTTGACACTCATACGCGACGCAGCCGTCACCGACACGCGACGCTGTCGGATCACCGACACGCGGCATGCCCGCGGAAGATGCTTGGGGGCGCCAGCGGCCAGGCGGGGCCTCCTTCCGGTGTGTGGGCCGAAGTACCTCAAACCTGGGTAGATGAACCGACGACGCAACCAACATCTTGGCCTGCCTCGAGAGTGCGTCGTATACCTCTCTAGGAAACAGTCCGCCCCGAGGTAAGTTACATGTGCGATAAAATAACAAATTTAACTTGCACGTCAGTACTTTATGTCACGTGTAAGTCAACTTGCATCGTGCAATATACTTACTTTGTGAAAGTCACATGTAACTTAAAGTTATGAAAAAAGTCGCAGGTAACATGTTTAGAGTCGTTAATTCGCATGTAACTTGAACAGAAATTCCTGAGTACGGGAGCCTCCCGGGAAGGTTTTTAGGGCCAACCAATGTATGCAGAGGGCAAACTTTGGACTCTCCCGCGAGGCTTCCTTAGTTTCATGAATACGGCCACAGAAAACCACATTCGCACACCCCTTTTACGATTTTTCGAGCTCAACAGTGCGGAGATGAGGGATGGTTTCCGGTCAGTAGCCCCGTTTATCCCTTCATTCTCAATCTCTCTTTCTGCTCATTTCGGCTCGTATACATCGGTTGCAAATGACCGAAGTTAGAAGCCTCGAAAAACTCGTCCACCATGCTTTCGCAGCTCAATTTTTGAGGGGCCATAACTACGTGTCTAGGGGGTCTTGTACGATTCCAGCGACATCATTGGGATCAGCGTCGTATCGTTTTCAAGATAGGCAGAAAAGCAGAAAAACGTTTTCGAAGTTCGACAATCGCCCGGACATTTGGGCAGGTCGCCGGCTATTCCTGGAACAAAAAAAAATTAGTTTTCCTAATCCTAGCACGCATGACCACAGAATTAACGACAAACAAAAAATAAATTTTAAAAAACCCACCTAACCAGCTGATCGGCGGCGCTAGATAGAATGTCTGCAGCGAAGGGGGTGTCCGCGTATCGATCAGGGGCGGGGCAGCATCGGCAGGCAAGTTGCCAGCCTTAACTCGTCTGCAATGTAAACAGATCCGCGAAACCGCGCCGCAACACGCTCGCGCAATCAGCGTGCACGTTGCGCGGACTGAACGCGGGTGCGTAGTTGCATTGTAAAAATGGAACGTGATTGTTAGTAGACCTTTCAGGTAACCTAATGATTTATGTTGCTAGTAACTTATTTTCATTTGCTCTTCTTGTATTTCAGTTGTCTCATGCAATCTCAGTTGTCAAAAGCAGGTTTTTTTCTTGTTGACAACCAAAACGAGGCGTTTCTGCTCCAAAAAACCTGTCTGCTTTCCCGAAAGCTCTGCCTTTTGTCCGCCTGTTCACATCCCATTCTGTCGGGTTTAGCGTCTTATCTAACTGCGATCCACACCATATCAAACTTACTTAAGCATCCGTCTTTAACAGGTTTCCACCACACATATCTGCTTTGGATGGTTAAGTAAAACGTGCAGTCTACTGTGCTTCTCTGGGCCGAATTCCGGTCCGCAATTGCGTCTCGACACGCTTTGCTGCCGCGCTCTTTCGAGTCAGAAGAGTTTCCAGCGCCACAACCGCCCATCTGTTGACTCTACGTGGGTTTTAGAAACTGGAGTATAAATGAAATTGGGGAAAACTGTATAAAAAAGCCATATCGAGTCGGCTTCGGCGCTGGAAACGCGACTGACTCGCGCGCGTGCGGCCGCAAAGTGTGTCGAGACGCAATTGCGGACCGGAATTTGGATAAGAAAAGCACAGTACATGTGAACGTGTTGAAACGCTTGCTGTTTTTCGCGGTGTAACTCTACTATACATTTGAAGTTACAGCCGTGTTTTCAATATGCTAAAACACACCTGATATTCTTCAGGAATTCGCCGTACTTTGGTTCTAAGCACTGTCAGGATATCTCATTTATCTGAACCTCAAAAAACTCAATTCCCTCATAGCCAATCAAGCAGTAATTGAATTCTGGAAATCTTGTACGTGTACATCTCCAAATTCTCTTTGCAGACTTAAATTGCAAGAGGCTTATTCAATAATCACCCGATTCAGCTCTGCTCGCCGTGGGAAACTAGCACATTCTACATAACTTTCGAGTGCGGCAGTTATTATTACCATTGGTAAAGGTAAAAAGTGCGGCTCACCAATCTCATTTCTAGGAGACATATCTCATCGAGTGTGCTCTCTAATAGGTTTTTGGCGCGGATTTAGACATACTGTGCTTATCTGGGCCAAATTCCGGTCCGCAATTGCGTCTCGACACGCTTTGGAGCCGCACGCGCTCGAGTCAGTCGGGTTTTCAGCGCCAAAGCCGACTCGATGTGGCTTTTTCATACAATTTTCTCCATTTTTTATTAGTTTCCAGTTTCCAAAACCCACCTAGAGTCAGCAGATCGGCGGCTGCGGCGCTGGAAGCTCTTCTGACTCGGGAGCGTGCGGCCGCAAAGCGTGTCGAGACGCAATTGCGGACCGGAATTCGGCCCAGATAAGCAGAGTACGTTTTCCGAGAGAAAAGAAAAATTTGAATAGTGTGGTTTTCCAAGCGGACGATGCCTCCTAAGCAGGGATGAGCGGAATAGAACTCTGAGTTTTTGGGTTTCGACACAATTTTTCTCGATTTTCGGAAATCGGGTGCCAAACGCCAAAAACATGCGCGGAAATGCGGTTTTCGCGGCTCTAAACGCCGGAAATTTTCAAAATTATTGATCAGCTGCTTTTGTCTCATTACACTAAATATTTCCGCGTTCCACAGCACTCCTCAAACAGAAAAATTAAAACAAGATACTTGCAAAATAAACGTAACTCACTTTAATGTCTCAAGTAACTTACATTTATATTACATGTTTGTTGCCCTTATGTTTTATGTAACTTATTTATATATTCACCTTGGGTGGCCATCACGCGACGTAGACCACACGCTACGCAGAGAGCGCGTCCCAGACCACACTCTAGGCGGAGAACGATGTGCGTGGCTTTCCCTGTGTGCGGTCAAGTACCTCAAACTTGAGTAATTAAATCAATAGCAACGCCTGTACTAAGCCTGACGTCGAGAATGCGTCGTATTCTCTCAGGGAAATGCCTTCTTGGTCAAGTTAAGTTACTTGCGACTTATCATGTGCGATTTAAGTTTCATGCAACATATCAGAGGAGCACTGCTCAGAAAAATGAAAGCAAGTTACTTGTAATATAAATGTAACTTACATAATTGAATGTCTCGAGTAACTTACTTTCATATTACATGTAGCCTATATTCACATTTTCACTATGGGTGACCACCACGCGACGCAAACAACACGCGACGCCGTCCGCACGGGTCCCAGACTACACGCTTTGGGACTTAACCTGTACCATTTAAGTTACATGTAACATATCGGAGGCACATAGCACGCAGTATCCCGTCGATGTGTTGCATATAACTTGACTGGTTTGGGATAAGTCGCATCTAACTCACATCGGTTCAGTTATGTCTTAAGTAACTTGTTTCCGGCCTTTTTTGTTACAAGTAACTTTTTTTAAACTTACATCGGTTCAGACATGTTACAAGTAACTTGTTTTCATTTTTCTGAGACTCTGCAGTCTTCGGAAAGCGGAACGCAGAGGGTCAAAAACGCTCGAAACTGCGGGTTTCGTAACGCGAAGCGCGGGATTTTGTTGATCGCGGCTCTATCGAGTATATTTAAATGTCATTTTGGCAGGGTCGCGTAATACTATAGTTTCAGTCATAGAGACTCGCCTGGCCTCGGTTTTCGCAATCCATGTGCAGTTATCTGCAAAATCTTGACTCGTTAATCAGCTACAGACTATTATCTTGCGAGCTGTGGTGAAGTCGCAGTCGCTGTGAAGGCAGTCCATGTTGAGGAGTTCCTACATAGGTCCCGCAGCATAATGATTAGGAAGTTTTGGGACCGAGCCATACCTATTTTGACGAATGAGTAACAGATTGCAGAAACATGTCCTGCTAACAAGGGAAGGATCATTACATGCTATGGCCATTCCAGATGGAATGTGCGTTTCTAGGATCAGTTTTCGACGTAGAATTCGAATTTTTACATTGCAGCCGCAAAACGTTTCTCTGAACGGAGTTATATCCGTTTTTAGCGCTTCACTCGTAGACGCTAGAGTGTTGCCCGAATATTCGTTTATTCGAATAATATTCGAATATTCGAATATTCGAATAATTCGAATATTCGAATATTCAAGGAAGTGGATTATTCGGGTTATTCGAATAATCGAATATTCAAAGAAGTGGAATACTCGTTTATTCGAATATTCGAATATTCAAAGAAGTGAAATATTCGGTTTATTCGAATATTCAGCACGAATAATTTGAACATTCGACAAGATCGCACTTCATTTTGCCCTGATTTTACATTTCAAACATCTTAGCGTAGTGACTACTAATTTCTCACAATTCTCCGGTACCTCATAAATATAAAGTTACAGTGCTTATCTGGGTTAAATTCCATTCCGAAATTGCGTCTCGACACGCTTTGCGGCCGCACACGCTCGAGTCGGTCGAGTTTCCAGCTCCAAAGTCGACCCGATATGGCTTTTTTTTTACATTTTTCTTTAATTTTGTTTCGTTTCCAGTTTCTAAAACCCACCTAGAGTCAACAGATCCGCAGCTGCGGCGCTGGAAACTCTTCCGACTCGAAAGCGCGCGGCCGCAAAGCGTGTCGAGACGCAATATCGGACCGGAGTTTCACCCAGATATGCACAGTATAGCAGGTATTTCCAATATATTACATCGCTCGTAGGATTTTGTCAAAACGCTAGAAATGCCCATTTCATCTTTAGTTATAGAGAAAAGTCTAAATCTCGAGCGGCTCATAAGTATAGCAACACTTGAGCAACATGGAAATTTCTTACGATGATGGCCAGAATGAGCCATTTTCATGTGTATTTTCATGAAACTGGTTCGAGGTGATGCTATTTGTCTACTTTCCCGGTGAAATTCACCTGAATTCTGACGCAAAAGCCCAAGTTCTCTCCTTCCATAATGCTGGACGTGGATTTCGATGGTTTCCAGCCACCTAGGACGACTAGCTGTATGTAGTCTCAAGTTCGCGCCACATCCTGAGCCACTCAACGTCTGTTGTCGCCCAGACGTCTCATGGAGCTGGGAAGCGAAATATTACACGGCGAGTTCCCAGTGACATGGTGTCGGTCGCAACGACTAACTACGAATTGTCGCTGAGATTCGGGAGTAGGGCACGGCTAAGCAGCACTAGGAAGTTCGCCATCGCATAAACCGCGCATAACTCAACTGAACTCAACTAAGCTAAACCAAACTAGACCGAAGCAGACCACAAATTCGGCGGCAATTTAGCGGGTATTTTGCGGCTATTTCACGGCGAGCATTATTTGGCGACTATTTCGCAGCCAGCATTATTTGGCGGCTATTTCGCGACAATTACTCGGGAAAAAGGCATTATGCGTCTATTTCGCTGCTATTTCTCGGCCAAAACTCAGTGTACACGCTCGTAAACGTGGTTGTGATAACCACGGAAATATAATGGTATGGCTCAGAACACATCGCCTACGCATTTTGAAGCGTCAAAAACGACCCACAATGACGCTACACTTGTGAGAAGTTGGCCCCGCCCCGTATCTGCCCGCCCTTGCATTTGCGTCCTCCTCCAAAAAGGGGTTCTGGGCCATTCCCACCATCGGCGACGCTTGTGGGTGGTACAATGTGTACAATAAGTGAGCCATACACATCGACAATGGTGGGAATGGCCCAGCACTCCTGTTTGGGGGAGGACGCAAATACAGGTGCGGGGCCGACTCCTCAGTCGTGTAGCGTCACTTGTGGTCGTTTTCGACGCTTCAGAATGCGTAGGCGTTGTATTCTGAGCCATGCCATTCAACTTCCGTAGTTAGTATCTCAACCACGTTTACGAGCGTGTATGCTGAACTTAAAGGCAGTGTTCACGATAAAAATCGTTTTCCTGTTTTCCCGCCTAGCTTGAAAACGGCCCCATGCTGATTCCAATGATAACTCTGAAATCGTACAAGACCTTCTGGGAACGGAGTTATGGTCCCTCAAAGATTGAGCTAAGGAAACATGGTGGACGAGTTGTCCAAGGCTTGTAACTTCCGTCTTTTGCAGCCGATGTATGCGAGATAACCTGAATAAAGAGAGAAGTTGAGAATGAAGGGAATAACGGGGCCTTTGGTCGGAAACCATCACTCATCTCTTGATCTCGAGCATTCATTTGTTCACGTCGGTGGGCGTGTGTTGCGCTTTTGAGGTTTGCAATGCGCTCGAAGTGGCAAATTCGGGCTCTTGTGGAGCTTTTCCTGGCTCGTTTTCATACGTTCTTTCGACGTAAACGTTACAGTGTGCCCCTCCACTACCCATTCCTAGTGGAAACTGAAACACATTTTTTATCGTGAACACTGCCTTTAGGTGATAAGAGTGCAGCCGGTTCAATTACCCAAGTATGCAGTACATTGGCCCCGCCCAGCATCTGGAAGCCCTGCCCATCCGGTGGCGGGCTCAGTGGAGGTTGGGCGACCCAGGCGCGTGGGTCTACCGACTACGCTTCGTGTCGGTGCGTCGACCGCGACGCGTGTAGGTGTGCTGACCGCGATGCGTACCGATGCGCCGACCGCGACGCGGGTCGGTGCAAAGTAGTTCCTAAGCCACATAAAAGTCTTGCTGGATGTGAACCGCTGCTAAATAGGCCGCTAAACGTGACAGGTCAAAATGTCAACAGACCGACAACAGGCGGACGTCGCTGGGCAACGGGCAGTTGACAGGCTTACAATGCGAGCGATTTGAGTTATCAAGAGGGTGCAGTTTATGAGATGACAACTTCTCAACCTGTTGTCGATGCCCCAGTTTGCCCGAGTGGATTGGATGGGATAGTACGCAATAGTGTTCCCCAAATATTCGTTTATTCGAATAATATTCGAATATTCGAATAATTCGAATATTCGAATATTCAAAGAAATGGATTATTCGGGTTATTCGAATAATCGAATATTCAAAGAAGTGAAATATTCGTTTATTCGAATAATCGAATATTCGAAGAAGTGAAATATTCGAATTATTCGTTTATTCGAATATTCAAAAAACATTATTCGTTCCAACACTCTAGTAGACGCATCATAATGTGTGACTCATCGTTGCCTCCAGAGATACACCGATGTGGTTTCTACACCAGGAGTGATGATTCTACACGTGATGACTATGCTATGATTCCTGGTGTAGAAATAACCTACTCAGACAACAGGTGCGGACTGACCGCTGGCAATAGATGCCTCTCCTGGCGGTACGCCGGCAAGTTACGGGCGGATCGCTGCTCATCGTGGCCTCGGCGGGCGGATCGCTGGCTATCAAAGCCATTGCGAGCGGATCGCTGCGTTTTGGCGGGCGGATAGCGGCACCTGGGAAACTTGATCACGCTAGCCTGCGTATCGCCGGCAAGCTCTAAAGCGGCGATCCGTTCGCAACCTGCCAGCGGTCCGCCCGCCACTGCTTTGATAGCCAGCGATCCGCCCGCTGAGCTCTGAGATGCAGCGATCTGCCCGCAACCTGCCATCGATCCGCCCGCCAGGGCTTTGATAGCCAGCGATCCGCCCGTCACTGCTTTAATAGCCAGCGATCAGCCCGCTCAAATTTTACACGTTGAAACTTGTCAATCATTGACGAGTTCTCTTCTGTTATCAGTAAAAACCGAAGGGTATAAAAGGTACAATAAAAGGTACCGAAGGTTACAAACCGAAGGGTATAAAAGGCGCTCCATCGCACTGAACGCTCACTCGACATTTTGAGGCCGATCCTGGAAGGTGACTTCAAGTCGCCTTTGAAGGATCACTCAGAAGCCCAAGAATAATTTTTGGCAGCTGAGGGGATGGTCCCCACGGCTAGGGCGGGTGGTCCCTCACACGGAGACCGCGGTAGGAAGCCACGGAAACCAACATGTGTCATCGAGGGCGGATCGCTGGTTAATTATTAGCGGGTGGCTCGCTGGCTACTGGCTGGCGGATCGCTGGCTACTGCCGGGCGGATCGCTGGCTACTGCCGGGCGGATTGCTGGCTACTGGTGAGCGGATGGCGGGGGGATGTCGATCCGCCCGCCAAATGCCAGCGATCCGCCCGCACCTACTGTCTGAGTAGGTGTACCTCAGAAGGCGACGAAGACTCATGGATTGCACGTATGATGCGTCTACGAGCGAAGCGCTAAAAACGCATATAACCTCTTCAGAGGAACGTTTCGCAGCTACAATGTGGAAATTCGAATTCTATGTTGAAAATTGATCCTAGAAACGCTTATTTCATTTGGAATAGCCACTGCATGTAATGATCCGTTCCTTGTAAGCAGCAAGCGGTTGCTCTCTGGCGCGTCGTAGGGTTTGATGAGCCTTCAAAGAGACTGCTCCAAGTTTGTTTTGATGTGATCTACAAATGCATCTTTTGAAGGCAGTGTTCAAGATAATCCTCAATTTTAAGATCATTCGCTATATTTATTAAGTGGCCCTCGAGTAGAACTAAAATGACGTAGAACTTGAGAAACACGCACCAGAAGTATAGTTTCCGTTTTCGATTTAGTCTGACGCAAGAACCAGGCGGCTGGCCGTGCTGGGTCGGCGGCATCACAGGCCAATGGGGTTTCCATCGCGCGCGCAGTGATCTACCGTCGCAGCCCCGTCCATTCATCGGACTAAAATCATTTCGCGAACTCTACTTGAAATTCTTTCTTAAATCTCAGGAACTATTTGTTGTGACAATGAAATCTTTTGTGGACCCGTCCCTCGCAATTCTCTACTCTCCATTGCTCCGCTCTTTCCTTAGGGCCCTAACTAATCCTGCTTTGCATAAAATATTCTTCTATTTTCGATTGACCCAATTTCCCACCGGTGACAACCACCATGAACATGTTCATCCAACCGGACAACTAGTCCATGTTATAGAATAATGTCACTGAAATGCGACGTTTTAATGCGTTTCTCGCCGTTTCTTCGTAATTTCGGTAACACTTGGAGGCCAACGCATCGTTTTATGTAAAAAAAAACTAGGGACGACGAAAATCATCGTGAACACTGCCTTTGAACCTCCTGGGGCCGAATTCATCATTCAAATTTATAGCTGTTATGTTGGGTGAAGGTATCTTCACAGTCCGCGCCCACGTCGCGAGCAAGCGTATTTCCAGGCAGTACATCATTACCCACCCTACCAGCGATGAAATTCAATCACTCAGATAGTCGCCGCATTCAATGCGTGTCGAATACGCATTCAACTCGAAGACAAGGCGGTTTCGAGCACTGTCTGGGAACGTGCTGCTAGGGGAGCTCGTGCTGCTATTGTCCTTTGAATTACAGCACGTGCCTCAACAAACAAGGCATTCAGTGCGTGCATGATAAACATACAACTTTAAGACAAAAGGGTCTTCCAGAAAAGGAAAGCATACGACACACTCTTGAGACAGGACTAAAAGGCCGGCAGCGTTGCCGGTTCAACTACCCAAGTTTGCGGTACTTGGTCCACCGTTAGAGGGCTCGTTCAACCGCTGGCGGCCTCAGATGATGGGTGTGGGTGTGCCGGCCGAGTCGCCTGTCGGTGTGCTGCTACGATTGTGATGGACTACCTTGCTGCACGTGCCCCTGCTATTTTTTTAGGGGCACGTGCTCCTGCGATGAAAATTAGCAGCACGTGCTGCTGTTTGGAGCACCTGCCCATGCGATAGAGCCTTTCGGTGAGTGTGGTCACTCTAGTTGTATGCATATCCGACACGCATTGAATGCAGCGATTTTCTGAGCATGAATCCGGCCTCTGAAGCTTCTTTTTTTCAATAGTTGGCTCATTGTGGGGTCTAGAAGTATATTCAACCATAAAAATAGCAGGGTGACTGGAACTGTTCAGTAAAATCAATTGGGCAGGGCGCCTCTTATCACTGAACAACATAAAACTTATCAGTGTTGTAACGAAAATTCGGCTAACAAATCATGCTCGTCATTTTCTTTGTGCAGTGGACGTGACGAAACACACTCCATCTCTACCACTCTGCATTTGAAATCACGCTCTCATATGCAAAAAACCGTGAGAAAAGTTCTGCGGAATTGAGTTTCAGGCAGTGACTGACGCAAGCGTTGTGTTTTAGCCAATTTAGTCTTGACTTTTACACGTCTTGTTGGATTAATCAACATCAAATGTAAATTTTTGGACAGATACTAAATATGTTCTGAAAGCTGCTGGATTCTCAGGACCATCATTATCTGTGCCTGATAGTTTAGCATGGTAGAAGATTCTTTTTGGCCGCCGTCTGAGCATTTAATGAGCCTCAGATCCGTGTTAGGCACTCAAAATAACCCAGGGTATTGTTAAGAATCTTTGAGCCCTATATGTCCAAAATTCACAACCGCAGCGTTTCTCTTACCAGAAAAAATACAGGAAAAGCTTCTGTACCAGATTGTTCAATAAGTTTTGTTGTTGTTTGATAAGAAAAAAAAACAATTTTATGGTTCAAAATACACTTTATTATTCAGTATAATCTCCCTGAACATTAATGCACTTGCTCCAAGGATCCTCCAATCTGAGGATCCCATCCCTGAAGTGAGAATCCGGAAGATCTGCAAAATACGCTTCAACAGCCGTTATGGCCTCTTTATTTGATGAAAAACGCTTGCTACGCATGAATTTTCTGAATTCTTGAAACAAATGGAAGTCGCTGGGGGCAAAATTTGGTGAATACGGTGGATGGTCCAACAAGTCGAACTTTAATACATGGATTTTAGCCATTGTCAAAATGCTCTTGTGACACGGTGCATTGTCCTGATGAAAATGGATTTTTTTCTTCTGCAAACCGGGTCTTTTTTCAGGAATTGTTTCCTTCAACTGGTCCAAAAGGTTGCAATAATATTTAGAATTAATTGTTTTACCAGTTTGCAAGTAATCCACAAACAAAATTCCTTTCGCATCCCAAAAAACTGATGCCATAATCTTCTTGGCCGATTTCCGGACAATAACTCGTTTCGAAGACGAACAACCAGGTTCACACCACTCTTTAGCCTCTTGTTTTGATTCAGGATCATGGGGAAAGACCCAAGTCTCATCCATAGTGATGAATCGGCGCACGAAATCCACTTTATCCTCTTTAAAACGCTCAAAATGTTGCTGAGAAAGTCGCAATCGAATGTGTTTTTGTTCCATTGTTAGCGAATGCGGCACCCTTTGTGCACACAGCCTTCTAAAACCCTAAATTCCACTTGAATTAAGGTTCACACTGCCTAATGAGATGTGTAGTGCCTCTACTAAGTCTCTCTCAGTCAATCGACGATCTTCCTAAACCATATCCTGTATTTTGGCTATGATTCCTGGTGTTGATGCGCTTTTTGGACGTCCTTCACGTGGATCGTCTTCAAGGCTTCTACGACCACGTTTAAATTCAGCAACCCATCTTTCTACTGTTCTAATTGTAGGTGAACAATCATTATACACATTTAACATTCTTTCGTGAATTTCTTCTGCTGCTACACCTTCCAAAAATAAGAATTTCATCACTGCACGATGTTCAATTTTTTCCATTGCTGTGACACGGCGACACTAAATGGCTTCTAAACAAGGAATGACTGGACAGATCGAAATGAAACTTCACATACGTTCATATGAATAGTGTACCCAACAAAACAAAAAAAAATTGGTCTAGTAGCAACGCCCTCTCTTATCGAACGACAAAGCTCATTGAACAACCTGGTAGCTTTGAAAATGTGGGCAGCTTAGGAGTACCAATTCGAATTCCGTGCTCAAAATTGGGCCAAAAAGCGCACATTCCCAGTATACCGGCTGTAGTTTCTAAAAAAAACTCCCGATTAATAGTTCCAAAACAAGTTAGTTTCTCGTAGATTTGCATAAGCCTGCAAGGCTGGAGGTGCACTTTCCGTTCTACACCACTAGATCCTTCCATATTCTACTCGGATAATATTACGCTCTCAGGCATGACCTAATCGTGATGTCATCTTGTAGCCGTGATTCCTAGTCTTTGACTGCGGACCGCCTAATCCAGTTCATTTCAGTCACATGTGCCTGTTTTCAAGAATGCTGACATTGATTACGCTCAATTCAAAACCTCAATTTGTGGCATATCCATAGTGTCATGCTTTTTTCACCCTCTCGGACAGCAAAACCGGTCGGATCGCCGGCGCATAGCGGGCCGAACAACACCCATCCCGCGATCCGACCGAAATTCGTCTTTCCGACCGCCGTTCTCTCAGAAAAATGAAAACAAGTTACATGTAATGTAATTGTGACTTAGTTGAATGTCTCAAGTAACCTAAATTAACATAACATGTAGCATACATATATTTGTATTACATGTAAGTTACACTTATATTACAAGTAACTTACATTTATATACTCACCGTGGGTGCCCATTTCGTGACGCAGACCACACGCGGCGCAGGTCCTAAGCCTGACCCCGAAAGTGCGTCGTATACTCTCAGGGAAACGCCTTCTTTGCCGATTTAAGTTATTTTCGTCTTATAATCTGCCATTCAAGTTACATTTAACATATCGGAGGCTCACTGTACGCGGTGTTCGGTCGATATGTTGCATGTAACTTAAATGACCTGAGATAAGTGGCAAGTAACATATATCGGCTTAGATATATTACATGTAACTTGTTTTCGGCCTTTTATGTTACAAGTAACTTGTTTTCCTCTTTTTGAGTCCGCATCCTCCCGGTGAGCCTTTTGCTTATCGCCATTCGCCCGCGATCAGCCCAGAGAGGCACTTCAGCGCCGTCAGTCCGACCGGTGTCACAATTTGAGTTGTGCTGGGATCGAACTCGATTCTACGATTCAGTGTCGGCGCCTTTCTTCACTGCGCCAATGAAAGTATTTATCATAAATTCTCAATGTCAAGAGGTTATCTAGAGCTATCCTCAGTAAAACGCTGTTATTCTCACGACCCATGGCGCGAGCGGCGGGCGCGATTTCTCTCCCTCCGTCTGTCATGAGCTCTCTCACTGTGTATAACCTCCGCTCCGCACCAGCACGCGTAGAAGCCATGGGAATTTCGCGGTTTTATAGCCTTTACCAAGATATAATTTCACACCAGCCCTTAAAAGAGAATTATGCCTCAGTACTGTTATTCCAATCGAGATTTCAGGTATTACATCTGTTCATATGTATACTTGTCGTCTAAATATGTTTGTATGTGCATTTAAATCTTTGTCTCTCCATCAATATATGCACTGATTCTCATTCACGCATTATTCATATTATGTATCCATAGATTCGTGTTCATATTATTGTTTGAAAGGAGCCCTTCTGTGTTTAACAATTATCGATTGTGTTCATGCAGTGATTTTATACTAGTCTCTCAGTAATTTTTAGTCTTAAAGAGGAAATTTAATCGTTCGTAGGCTACTCTCTTTACTCTCTTAGCTCAAGAACGTAATCCTTTTTCTATTTGTCCTTACTTGAGACATTTGTTTAAATCATTCGGTCATACCACGCTAGATATAGTTTGGCTTGTTTCCTCAAGAAAAAGCATTTAAATTCAAACCGCGGCGGTTTAAATCTCACCAGCGGCTGGCTGATAATTACTAGCCAGCCGCTGACGAGATATAAACCGCCGCGCCAGCCGCGATCTGAATTTAAGTGTTCTTTTTTTCTTGAGGAAACAAGCCACGGACCTAACCATACCTGTCGCTGCACAATAGTTTGGAAAGCATCAAATGTGTGAATAACTCGTATTACATCTTCCAAAATTTTTTGAATGATTCAATTCTTCGAATATGATCTTTTTGAAATCTTGTGATCAATGAATGAATTCAAAAAAGGCTTTAATTTTTTTTTATGAAAAGTTGGTTCAAAATCTGTCCTCTGTTTGATTTAAGTGAATAATAAGTAGAGTGATAATTTCATTCTTTAATAATATTTAGATAATACAAACATAGAATTTAGAAATTTTTCGATGGTTAATTGTGCATGCCGAGAACTTACATTGATCGAATACTCGAAAAATTGAGTTTTTTCGACATTTTAAAGAAAGAGAATATATGAAAAAACAGGCTGTTTTGGTTTCTCTCCACAAATAAACTGATTAGCTTTAGCGAATTTACTCGCATTCCCGAACAAATCGTATGTACTGTGCTTCTCTGGGCCAAATTTCGGTCCGCAATTGCGTCTTGACACGTTTTCGTCTCGACACGGCCGCGCGCTTCTAAGTCGGAAAAGTTTCCAGCGCCGCAGCCCCCAATCTGTTGACTCTAGGTGGGTTTCGGAAACTGAAAACTAAAAAAATGGAGAAAACTGTATGAAAAAGCCACATCGAGTCGGCTTTGGCGCTGGAAACTCGACTGACTCGAGCGCGTGCGGCCGCAAAGCGTGTCGAGACGCAGTTGCGGACCGGAATTGGGCCTAGAGACGCACAGTAAAAAGCCGAGAAATCCATTTTACACATGAATCAAACAACCGAAGAACCAACGGTTGGTGTTTTTGAAAGAATCGAATATCCGAGAAAAAACTGAAAATTCAAATCTTCAAATGAACAGAATTTTAGAAACGAAAATTTCGAATCCCTGGGTGAATCGACAACTTGAAAAATCGACAAATTTAATTCTCGTGAGGAAAAAACTCCAACTTCCCGACGGTGCATATGTACTGAATAGTTGAAAATCTATATTTTTAATTTATCGAATGAGAAGAATATTCCAAGAAAACCAATGAAGTTTGAATACTTGATTGAATTAAAGGCAGTGTTCACGATAAATTTCACTTCCGATATCTCCACGGTTTACGGAAGGTCTGGTGCCCTATATAGCAAGGCATGCTTTGAAAGGACACGAAAGACGCGTTTTTGAGTCAAAATACGCCCTCCCTTGTTTACGTTCATTTTTGAGCATGGAGGAATTGACCGCTAGAAGGATGATACCTATCAGTACAATGAAGCGATCAGCTCACTTATCAGCTTTTTCTTCACTTGATCATTCCTGTAATCTGAGTCTTCATTTGTTCATTCCGAGGGGGCGGATCTGGGACACCAGACGTGTCTGGGGCACCAAAACGCTGGTTTGCAGCCGTTATTTTGCCGCTCCTGGCTCGTTTTCTACCGTTCTTCCGACACTGGGAGCCTAGGATCCTTCTCGCCTATCATTTCACTGAGGAAAGTCAACGAGTATGATCATCGTGAACGCTGCCTTTAAAGGCACAGTCCAAGCGCAGGGACGAAATCAGAGATTTCCATATAATCGTGAAGTAGACCCATCCTATGTAGCATCTGCCAAGTGCGAACTCTCGATTTTCCTTAACAAGCGAGATATAAGAGGAAGCCACACTGGGGCGCCTACATCAGGAAGCCACTTTGGCACGCCCCTTTTACGATTTTTCGAGCTCAGCGGTGGGCAGACGAGCGATGTTTTTCGATCGATAGCCCCCTTCTTCCCTCCATGCTCAGCCTCTCTCTTCATCCTGGTCAGCTCCTAGCCATCGGTTGAAAATTACGAAAGTTACAAGCCTCGGACAACTCGTCCACCATGCTTTCAAAGCTCAAATTTTGAGGGGCCATAACTTTGTTCCTAGGGGGTCTTGTACGATTTCAGAGACATCATTGGAATCAGCGTGGGACCGTTTTCAAAATAGGTAGGAAAACAGAGGAGCGATATGGAGGTTGGACTGTGCCTTTAAGTGTTCGAAGAATCGATTATTCCAACTATCCGAATAAACCAAATTATCGAGAAACAGAGTAAGTTTGATTCTCAATTAAACTGACTGTATGAAATTCAAAAATATCTAGTCGCGATTGAATCACATATTCGAAAAATAGAATGTTTCACCACTTCGAATAGGGGAAGTATAAGAAAAACCGATTGGGTTGACGTCCTAGGTAATTTGAAGGTTTAAAAAAAGGACTGAAATGTTAAATGAAATTTTGGCAAACCAACAATATGTTCAAAAAAAACCAACGAATAATAATATCGAATGAATCGTATTTTTGAATACAAGATTTTTTTATAATTTTCTAGTAAGCATTTTTCAAATAATATGATAAAATTTGATTTGATAACAAGTCTATCATGTTTTTTGGGCTAAGTAATTCATTCTCTTGAAATTCTTTCAACCTTTTCTGCATGTCGGTTTTTGAGCTAGTTTTTTCCTTATCTGGGTGGAGAAAATAAAGCAGTGCAGGTAAAGTTAGAAAGCTAAAAAACCTTTATAAATTTCGTTATCAATTTTTTTTCTCATTTTCAAATGTTTTTTTATGAATAATCATTCAATAACCCCAGTAAACCTGCTGGCATCCTTATTTATCTCCCAAACGCTATTGTTTTATCCAATATCGATCCGTATGCAATATCAAAACATTGGCATCAATTTTACAATTGAATTCGCTTCAACAATAGAAAAGTTGAAAGCGAAATATTAAAGGCAGTGTTCACGATGAACATCATATTCGAGTTCGACTCAAAAATGGGGTTGTTCGGCCGTGAGGTATGGAATAGTGAAGAAAAGCGCTCAGAGTAAGCTAAAATAGCGATTTTTAACGTTCAGGGGTGGACGAGCTGAGGGGCCTTGCTAGTTTGCACAAGCGAGCGCTAACGGCGAAATCTGCGCGATTCGATCAGGCTGGACGTGGCGCGGTTTCATTGCAATTTGCCATCGTAACGTCCGCGGCGCCACAAGCTCTTCAGAACAGGGGGCGGGGCGAGTTGGGCAGGCGTACTGGGCAAACGAAACCTTCACATCGCAGCCGTTATATCTGTTTCTGGACCGTTTTCGATGCTCTCTTCGACCCTATCCCTTCCAGAATCTGCCAGCGTAGTGTTTCAACCTGAAAACTCAAAAACGAGGTTTATGGTGATACCAATTCCTATGACATTACTCAGAGAAAAAGTGAAGATGCTTTTGTAGCATAAGTATTATTAATTATTTTGCGTAGAAAAAAGTTTAGACTAATTCAATATTTATTTTTGGTTTCGAACCTAAAGAAGTCCATGTTTTAATGGTTCACTTTCATGATGAAACACTTTCTAGTGATATATTTATGACATCCGTTTCGTTCTAGCATGTTCTACTTCATTTCGACATAGGAATCAATTTATCATTCAGATTGCATTTCAACAAGAGCACGGTTAACTGCGGAATTTCGTTGCCCCTAGGCTACTAATTTACAAAGTTTTTGTTGTTTTTTTGCTGTTTTCTGGCCATTCATGGTTTACTATTGCTTTGTTTTTTTTTTCCTACGATTTTATTTGTCATTGGCTGCAATAAATAAATAAATCTCGACAAATTTTCAATAATATGTACATATTTAATCCTCGCCCCGGCTATCTACAATTATTCATATCCATGTGCCTACCTCCTGGCATCGATCTGGTTTCTATAACTACAAATATACACATACTATGATTATGACTGGTTTCAGCTAATTGATTCGTCGACTAATGTCACACGCGTCCTTCTCTAACACTTAAATTACAGATTAGCCGACCACACCACACCACACACACATATATTTAATTTCAGGACTACATACATACACATATACATATTGATCGACTTCTCTGCGAGGAATATTACGAAGGTCTCCGCCCAAGAACTTTCTATTATTACTACTACCAACTGTCTTCAGTGTCGAGTTATGCGCTGTTGGATGGCAGGCCGCGTCGATGGTCTTTGTTAATATTTGTTCTATTATATTTCTTATCGCGTCTCATCTAGCTGGCCGTCCGGCTGTGGACCGATTGGCGCGATATGGGGGTTTATTTTGTTTTCCGCCACTCCGCACCCATCTCTCTATCTCTTATATACACACATATTTTCATTCTTTATGTGTATCGATTGGTGCTATAGTAGTTGAGGGTGTACCAAAAAAATTGGTGTTGACTGAATGAATTCCCGCTCATGGCGAGAAGTTCGCAAGGAGACAGAGGTGTGACGAGGAGAATCAGCAAGGTTCCCCGGAAGTCCACCATTCTTGAACCTCGCCATATTTTCAATGGTTCAGAATGCGCAAACTATGTATGTTCAGGATAGAAATTTAGGATTCTAGTCAAAACTTGTTGCAGTTTTCCGAGAAAAAAATTATTCAGTTGAATGACCCTTTCAAAAATTCCCGAATGAATGATTTTTTCTAACATGATGTTTTTGGATTCTTTAGAGTCGATGTTATTTCCAATTTTTTTCAAATTTTTGAATCAATATCTGCGAATATGGCTTTCCAGAAATTTCCAAATGATTTAGTACAAATTTCTTAATCGAATGAATGACTTCAGAATCTCTCCTCTGTTCAGTTTGATTGAAACTTTTTTAAATAATAGAATTATTCCAAACCTCTAAGAGTTTTGGCCGAGAAATAGCCGCGAAATAGTCGGGAAGTAGCCCACAAGACTCCGCAGCGGCTGCTGGTTTGCTATTTCACGGCTATTTCGCGGCCGATTTTCGGCTTTTCCCGAAACGGACAAGAAATAGCCAAGAAATAACGAGAAGTAACTAAAAGCAACCAAGACGCAACGGTCGCTGGCTCGCCGAGCCGCCATCCGGTCCGCAGAGGTTGTGCGGGGTCTCCAGAGGCCGATCGAGGTCCAAGTAGGGTCTGTCCGAATGACCCTACTGTCCGCCCACGCGGTTGGCAAGCGTGTCGCGCGGCCGTCGCGAGAGCATTTCTCGCACCAGTCTTTCCACGTCACGGATATAATAGCTGACTGGGATATAGCTGGATTCACTGTTCGTCGGATATTCCTCATACTCGATTCACATGTCCGAAAATGTCTTCGCTGCGGCCGATCAACACGTTCGCGAGCCGCGTAGACGGACAGTTTCGTACACAGCCTTCCTCAAACTTGGGTAACTGAACCGACGGAAGTGCTGACATCTTAATTATTCCTCTGGAATGCGCTATATATCTACCTGGATAGCATCACGGCGAATTCGCGGCTAGCATCATTTGACGTCTATTTCGCGGCTATTACGCAGCAAACAGGCATTTTGCGGCTGTTTCGCGACTTTTTGTGGGCCTAAACTCTCAGAGTGATTTGTACAGTTTCCGAATAATCTGTGAATGAAACACGAGTTTAGGGGAAATTCTTTCCGATGTCCGATTGTCCTGACCTGAAATCGGTAGAAAATATTCGAAAGATCGATTATCTTGACTATTGAACTGCCTTGGAAGCTATCAATGTAGTTTGATATTACCTAGAACAGGGATGAGCGGAATTCCGATCTCTATTCACCCAATTCCCAGTAGTTGACCTTAACGGACTCCAGGTCCGTGTTCAACACCCTAGATTGCTCCTACTTACAAGTCTTGAGCCGAATCCGAATTTTTTTTTCAAAACACGCCAAAAATTCCATGGGGGGGGTGCCTAGCCGCCAGGCTTTGAAAAACGCGTATAACTTTTTTGAGAGTGGTTTTAGGCATTTTCGAAGACCATAATCCGATTCTACGTCAAAAACGGTTCCGGAAAACTACGTTTCATCCGTTATGGCCAGGCTGACCGAAAGTAGTTCCCTGTGAGACTGCAGAAATTGGTCGGTATGAAGTATTGATGTCTATCAATGAAATCAAGCGTTATAGCTTACACAACAGTGCTTCCTTGATTTGTTCATTGGATGTTATCGCAATCTGTAGTTCGCACTTTTTCATGTATTTGTAGGGGCAAAATGGGGGACATGAGGCGTTTCGTAGACTACAGAAGACTTGTGTTCAGCTGTTCTTATGCTATTCCTGGCTGGTTTTCTGCCATTCTTTTGACTTTGGATTCCTCTCCGCCTATCATTTTATTAATAAAAGCCACCAAAAATGATCATCGTGAACGCTGCCTATAAAGGTCTTGCGAGATGAAAAGAAAACGAAGGAGACCCTGCCCCATGAAATATGACATTTTATCCAATTTTTTGAAACATTTTTACCATGTGGCTATTGATTTTCTCAATAATGAAGGCTTTATTGTTTTCCCCTATTGCTTGTTATAAGCTAAAAGTTATATTTATTGAAGGAAACTATTCCGCGGCTATTAGGTTAATACAAAAGTTTCCGAAGTTTTCTCGACTTTGAAGAAAAAACATTCATTTCAAAAACAATCAAGGCTCACCCAACAGAATATTCTCCATCACATTCAAGGATCCTTAGCTACCGATTGGGTAGACCATGAGTTCCCGACGCGTAGAACTCTGGCTGTTTCGAGTCGAAGTTTTCTTCTAAGGCCATTTCGACTTCGTCATTGTTAGGGAAGCGTTTCCCATCCAGGAAGTGCTGCATCGAGCTGGGCTATATGGAGTAAAAAAGAGATACGTGTGCCCGAGCATTGTCGTGAAGAAGGCGAACAGCAACTGCTGGACCTGGGCTGGGGAGTTCTTTCTCACCCTCTATATAGCCAAGATCTTGCCCCTTCTTACTACCATCTGTACCGCTCGATTAATCGTGTTCAGCGCCCAAAACTACCCCACTAAGCAAAGTTAGGGTGAAGCAACATTTTCAAACTTTGCGCAGACTAACAGCGTTTTGGACTTGTACGGATTTTCGGTTGGGTGTTTATTTATACCAATTAGAAGGCTCTCGAAGCGTTTTAGAAAAATATTCCAGATTTGACTAAAAATTCGCTCTGGGGCGTTATTTGGGGTGCTGATCACGAATCTGAGGTTCATTTATCGATTTTCCGTAGTTTTCGACTGTATTTGTTCACAGATTCTCATCGGGGGAGAATTTGATGGCAAATCGCGACTTTTGACGATTCCCGCAGTACTTCTATAGAATATGCTCAAATTATTTCTTTGGGGGTTATTTGGAGTGCTGAACACGAATCTGATGTCGGTTCATCGATTTTTGGCAGCTTACGGTAGTAGATTACGGTGGGTATACGGTAGTTTGGTCGAAGTCTCAGATTTGTCTCAAAGTTTCTCTGCGGGTGTTATTTTGGACGCAGAACACGAATTTGGGGACTATTTTTCGATTTCCGAATTTTCAAGGTAGGTTTTGCCTCCTAAATGGCATGTTACCTACCTTAACCTACAGTAAACCTTAAAATTTGGGCAAGCAAACCCCAGATTTCTGTTCAGCACCCCAGATTACCACTGCATTCGTGTTTTTAGCAAAATCCGGGGAAAATTTGAAAACACCCTAAAATTCCATGGGGGTTTCCAAATTCCTTACCTCTCTGCGAAGCTTTAAAAAACGCTCATAACTTTTTTCAGAGTGGGTCTAGGCAGCTGCGATGGGCATATTCGGACCTTTCGTCCGAAAATGGTTCTAGAATAGTACATTTCTTCTGGAATGGTCACTATGACTTATTGTGGTTTCCTTGTTAGAGGAGTACTTCGACTAAAAAACGGCCACAGTTCTACGCGACGGGAAATCATAATCCGCTTAATCGGTGGCGAAGGATCCTTGAATGTGATGGAAACTATTTTGTTGGGTGAGCGTTGTTTGTTTTCGAAATTAATGTTTTTTATTCAAAGTCGTGAAAAGTCCGGAAATTTTCGCATCAACCGAATAGTTTTATAGCACTACCGTATGTGGACAGAAATCCTCTCGTGCTCATTTCTTCTAATTAGCTAGTCACGAATGCGTATATGTCTGAATTACCTATTTAAAACTGCTCATTTCAGCTGTGTAAAGGGTGCTGAGCAGCTGAAACTAGTAATTAAGCAGGCGATCTCTCCCTCTCCTGCAGGCGGTGCATGTGCGAGAGATCAGCCGTCGGGGCGTGGCCACGTACACGGGATCGCGCTGCACAAAGATCACATTCATGCAGCGGATAACTCGCACAAAATGTCACAAAGTGTACTCGCGTCGTGCTCCGCCCCCTTGCATGGCATTTTCAATAGAAGGATGCATTTCCCTTAGATCACATGATATCTCAGCGGCAAATAATAAATGCATGCAAATTCACTGCCAGTTGATGTGGACAGATGGCGAGGGAGGGTTCCAGATAGGCTAATAAGTTCAAATATGAGGGCGTCGTAATCGCGAAGGAAATTCATGACCCCCGTACATATGCAGATATGTCTAGTAGAAAAGGACTTCATTTAACCTCAACATGTCGAAAAAACACCTGAATTTTTTCTTTCCAAAATTCGCTCCATAGCCGCTTTAAGGGCAATGCATAGTTTGGCGGCAAAAGTCGCGCCACAGTAAGGGACTGGGACGAAGATTGCGTAGCAACCCTCTTTCCTTCAACGTGGCCATGTGATTTTTGCCGCTCTACTATGCAGGGGACTTTCGAGGTTTCGCAACTGCTGGCTCTAACTCGACGGTGGAAGTGCAAACGACCCCTGAGCTCCATTATGGAGCAAACTCTCGCCAAAATTCCCTGCACAGCGGCTTAGCGACGCAACGCTCACATCATAATTGCGTCGTGGTGTGCTTTTCAGGTGGCGTTCAGAGTTCATTCGCGGCGCGACGTTATAATTAGCCCACGTATCGATCAGGGGAAGTCGCGTCAACCCTGGGTGTTCATAGTCAAGTGGCGCGATACATCGGATTTGCGCGCAGATGATGAACGCTACGCGTCGATGCATTACAACGTGACGAGAGAACTGTCGTTTACTGTATTAGAAAATTGGTGTTGCTTGTTCGCGCGAAATTGCGTACGTACGCAAACGCGCGTAATCGCCCAGCGTTTGCACCTTAATTCCTACGCAACGCGATTTTCGCGTCGCGCTGACATGTGCCATTGCTTCGCCCAGCGGAATCTCTGAACGTCGCCTAAAGCTGCGTTCATATCTTCCGCCTGGGACGACGCGGTGCACCGCTTATCATCCATATTAACCGACAATCGAAATTTGTGCTATGCATGGTAATGGTCGCCGTCGCGCATTGCATAAAGTGTTATTCCTGCCTTAGGCGTCGTTTAGAGGCCAATTAGAATCCCGACGCTCAAAGACGCTGCAAAATGCAAGAAGGGAGTGTCGATCATGCGGCTCGGCGCGATCTATCCCCTCCATTATATGCTGCCGCGCCTTTAAGCGGCAGAACTCTATTCGGCTCCTTAGACTCCGCCGACGAGTCGCGCGGCAAGGTACAAATCCATCTGAGCGATCACGAGGTGCGGCACCATTCGCCGCTCGGCGCTGCGGAGAAAGTGTAATTGACACATAGAGAATGGGCGACGACGCGGTTAGGCCGGAATCATACTACAGTTCAACTGCGCATTGCTGTTCAGTCCGCAAAGTGCACGCTGATTGCGAAAGCGTGCTGCTGCGCTGTCGCGAGTATCCTCAGACAGGGATGTGGGATCACCCGGTCACCAAAGGCAAAAACCGCTCGGGTGACCCCACATCCCTGTCTGAAGGTACTCGCAGCCGCGCCACAGCACGCTTTCGCAAGCAACGCGCCCTTTTCGGACTGAACTGCAATGCGCAAGTGAACTGTACCTGCGACACGACGCAACGCTTATCGTACATACATACCGGCCGAAAATCGATATCCTCGATATGCAATGTCCTGTTGGCGTATCGAGAGAAGTATGATATTGATGTGGCTATCGCGTCGCTGAGATAGGAATTGCGCGCTCACCAGCTACCCCGTGAAGCATTACGCTTACACTCACAGTCGACACGAAGTGTGGCTCCTTAGGCGCATCTGTCAGCGCAAAATCGGTACATGTGAAATGATCTTTTTCGGTGTGAAATTTATTTGCGACGACCGCGTGTGTATGCGCGCGTGTGCTGCGTCACCTTCTTTCCTACGCTTTCTCGCTGTCTCTCCCCCCGCTCCGCACACGCACGCGAAGGAACAGTAAATTCTGCTCCGAAATAGAGGATACGCGCACCGAGGTTTATTCAACGTGCGCGGGGGTTGTGTCAAGGGAATCACCACCGGAACTGCGATCCGTAGCTATCGCGCGAGGCGTTCCGGGCTCAGCTGGTGCCAGCGACGAATCGTGGCTACCGGAAGTAATTACAGAAGACAATTAATTACAGAATTACTGAGTTATAATTACAGACTTACTATGACTCGCGATTACCAAAATACACTTTGGGAAATCAACGTTTCGCTACTTCTATGTTACGTGTGACCTAACTTATAGTCTACCCGAATGAGACTGTCCGTTCACGCGGCCAGTGTGCGTGTCTAGCAGTCGTCGCAAAAGCATTTTTTCAAACGAGCCTTCCAACGGCTGGAGACAGCTTACTGTAATATTATTTACCATTGTCTAGTATTCCTGCTAATCAACTTACAACTCCAAATATGTCTTCGCGACGGCCGCTCGACACGCGCGCCGACCGCGTGGACGGACAGTCTCATTCGGACGGCCTTTAGTTACCAATTTCCTTCCCTTTGTTGACTCCTAAAATGTGTGTGCAATCTTTTTTTGCGAGGACGTTTCCCACGTTACTTTCCCTGCGGAGTGCCTTCTGATATAGTGTGAAAGAGAGAAATGTGATGGCTACTTATCTCTAGACTCAAGCCCTATACCTATGAATTATTGAAGAGAGTGTGTCAGGCTGTCTGTTCGACAGCCAGCTGTGCTGTGCTGTTCCCCGAAATTACAACATTCGATTATTTAGCGCTAACAGCAAAATATTTTTGGCCTCTCATGTCTGCTTTGAGCCTTGGTATATGTATATGAAGAGATTGGAGAAATAGTCTTTTTTTTGGATATTTTGAGGTTTACAGTAGACTACGGTAGGTACAGTCATTTAGATGGCCCAACCTAATCCGGGCATGATATTTCACTCAAATTCCGTAGGATGAGTATCATTCCACCCTATCGCCTTTCTCACGAATTTATCCTAAGCAGAAGGCTTTTTTGTCTGAAAGAATTTTCGATCGCCTAAAGTGCAACTGCTCGTGCTTTAGCTTGCAGCTGCTAAACGCCTTGCGGCTGAAATTTCGCGCACACGGTTTTTTTGGCTCGGCTTTTCCAAATCCATATTGTCTTCCGTACATAGAGGACGATTCTATTAGGTTTTCAAATTTCGGCACATTTTCCGATTGAAGTTTGCATGATTTTTGCAGAGGTAGAGCATTATGTGTCTTCCCTCTATTCATTCAGTCAGTCCGAGTCTACCTGTTTCCCTGCTCTGCAGAGCTCCCTGCCGATATAATTATATAAGGGCGGAAAAGTAATTATGGGAGTAATTGTATTAAGTCATTGAATAGAGTGGTAAGCTCAGGCTATTTAGCTGTGAATCATGTTATTATCGTTGTATTGATTTCTAGAAATCCGTTAAAATGTTTGAGGAATGACTGATATGAATAATTTTTCTTTTTTTCCTGCAGGGTCTGGACTCGGTGCACTCAGGTATTGCTGTATACATTAACCTCAGCGAGGTCTTCCCCCTACCCCTGACAGTGTTACCTAACTCAAACTCGGAATTTCGTCTTGTAAATAACATTGGGCCATCGCCGAAATCGTGGTTCACTCGTTAGCCTCCTATGCCCATCATATAGCCGATATCGGTGGTTAGGTGTTTCTAACGGTCCTCACGACCAAACGCCTTTGAGAGCAGTTTTGGATGTTGATTAAAGGCTGTCCGAATGGGACTGTCCGCCTACGCGGTCGGCTTGCGTGCGAAGGTACAGTTGACCACAATGTTAAAAGTACATGGTGCGGTTGCGGACTCGCACTAAAACTACGGTAGAATCTGGCACTTTGCCAGATTTCGTCATCGATCGGCGCCACAGCTGATATTCTCGTGAGCAGAGAAACGATGTTTGGCGCCGATCGATGACGAAATCTGGCAAAGTGCCAGATTCTACCGTAATTTAGTGCGAGTCCGCAACCGCACCATGTCCTTTTAACATTGCTGTCAACTGTACAGCCGCAAAGGCATTTTTTCGGATAGGCGTTTTCATGACTGCAGACAGCTGATTGAGATATTATTGACCATTCGTTGAGATATTATTGACCATCCTGCTAATCGATTTTCAAGTTTGAAAAATGCCTTCGCGGCAGCCCTTCGACGCGCACGCCGACCGCGTGGGCGGACAGTCTTTCGAAGGGACTTCACGATCTTAGGACCCTGTACTACTCCGGATTTCTCTGGAAGGGTTATTACTGAGATTAGCCACTGCAGCCGTAGTAAAAAGACGACACGCATACTCAGACGTTCGCTGTTGTCTACAGGACGTCGATCCGCCCAGAACGAGTCACCGCTGGCGAACAGGCAGCTCTACGCGGGGTCGTCACAGTGTGCTGTTGAGCAGGGGGCGACGGGCTGTTAAAAAGCTCATCGACCGGCGATCCCGCCGAGTGCCTTAAATCGACGCAGACCGAGTTGTTGTCCACAGGACGTCAATTCGGGATGTCTACGGCTGCACAGGTCGATGGGCTGTTCTACAGAACATTCGCGGGAGGGGCGGTGGCAGCGTCTATCAATCGATGTATCACGAAGATCGTGCCGTCCAAGTTCTCATTTTCGGTTATGTGAGATTTGCAATTCGTTTTATTTTTTGATGATGCTCTAGACTTCTATGGTAATTCTTCTCTTTTTTTACTTATAAGAGATCTGTGATTCGTTTTAATAACGTCTTCCCGTCGAAGGGGTGTTGGTGGCATGCCGAGAGATGCACCTCGCGGCGTTCCCCGTGATGGACAGGAAGGGATATGTTCACCTATGTACTGTGCTTATCTGGGCCAAATTCCGGTCCGCAATTGCGTCTCGACACGCTTTGCGGCCGTACGCGCTGGAGTCAGTCGAGAAAACAGCGCCAAAGCCGACTCGACATCGCTTTTTTATACTGTTTTCTCCAATTTTGTTAACCTTCCAGTTTGTAAAACCCACCTAGAGTCAACAGGTCGGCGGCTGCGGCGCTTGAAACTGTTCCGACTCGAATGCGCGCGGCCGCAAAGCGTGTTGAGACGCAATTGCGGACCGGAATTTGACCCAGATAAGCACAGTAATCCTCCATTTCAAAAAATCAGCCGAAGTAGAGCGGCATTCTCAAAAATGGACGAGAGTTAATCGGTATGCAGACATGTTACATTTAAGCAAGTCAAGCTATTTCTCTCGTGCGCTCCCATGAGATAGTGCTATCACTCTATCTTATCACATGTTTTCTCAAGTTTCATTTCTAATTCTCGTACTCTAACGGGTGGGAAATACAGACGTGGAAGGCAAGATTGCTCAAACATTGTCACAGATTGTCATCCTGGATGGTTTTTGGCGCTTCAAACGTCATAGACGACATGGTAGGAGCCGTGCGGTCCTATTTATGCTGTTATCTACACCATGTTTGTGAGTGTGTATGCTGCCCTTAAAGGCACAGTACACCCTCAGATATGAATTTTGAGATTTTCATGTAATTGTGTAGAAGACCCCTCCTGTATAACACGTGCCAAGTGCGGGATCTCAATTCCTCCAAATAAGCGAGATATAGGCGACCACCACAGGCCCGACCCCCTTCGCTCACCACCACAGGCCCGACCCCCTAACAGATTTTCGAACTCGATAGCGGCTCGATGGATGGATGAATTCCAACAAATCGTTGTTCTTGTCCATTACCGGACTGTCTCCTTATCCTGGCTTTCTCTCATGCAACGATTGCGAATGAAGAGAAATACAGACCTGAGACAACTCGTCCACCAATTTTTCACCCTCAAAATCTAGGCATCTTGGAAGAGCCATAACTCTGTTCAAAGGGGGTCTTGGACGATTTCAGAGATACCACTGTGATCAGCGTGTGACTCTCTTCAAGATTAGTTTAAAATCTGCAAATTAATTTTGTGGGTGTCCTGTGCCTTTAAGGGGTGACGTCAAAAAGCGGTTGATGCTTCACTGGGATGGTAATATCAGGTCTACAGGATGTTGATAGGATGTGAACGCGGAATTGGGGATGGAGACCCTCCTCCGATGGGACAGCAAAAGAGTTCCCGCGGATAGGTTGTCTACGGCACCTAGGAGGGGGTGACGGGCAGTTCTCGAGGGGCGATCCATGCCCCTTTTGGATGTCTACAGGGAGCATTTTGTGAGGTGACATCTCATCCGTGTCCTGTGGACAACAGCGAACGTCTGAGTATGTAGGCTTGAAAGGTTTAGAGTTTGATTCAAAAAGGTTTCAAGTTTTGAGGTACATCCTGAAACCCATTGCGCAGTAATCAACGGAAAAGCGCTCCCTGCTGGACAAGACATCGTGCTCATAAACATGAAAAGGGTTGAGTATGGAACTGGGCCACCTAAGGCTATTCCATTCGAGACCCTCACGCGCTTATTTCCGGCTACTGCGGCGTGCACGCGTAGCAGATTTCCGTTTCAAAGACGGTCCCGAACGGAGCACACTGTCAGCTTACTCGTGCCCCAATCCACCTCCTGGTACAGGAAACAGAAAGCAAAGCCATTTACCTAAAAAATTTTGAAGCGCCGAACCATTTCTCCGACGTCAGGTTCGATGCGTTGTACGCAGTCTCCCGAAACACACAAACAGGCATAATAATTTTTTCAGAGATATCTTGAATCAGTTTTTCTCCGGCATTTGAGTGCTCTGTGAGGACTTTTCCCTAGTAACCTCTTCTTAGTGGGCTTACCTACCCAAAATCATCAAAAACTATAATAGGGTTTTTACCGTAAAAGCAGTGTTCACGATGGAAAGCCGTATTCTAGTTTTTGAAGTCTTTGAATAGGATTACCCTCTAAGTAGAGGTTAATAGGGAAAAGTCCCTACGGAACATTCAAATACCGGAGAAAACTGTTTAAAGAAATCTCCTAAAAAAATTTATCATGTCTGAATGGTGTGTTTGGGGAGACTGCAGATAAAGCTTCAAACCTGACGTCGGTATTTATTGTACCGAAATCTATTCTAAAATAGGATGGACGAATGCACATCCTTGAATGCTAGAATCCTTAGCGATAAAGAGTATTAGAAAATTCGGCAATTGTTCCTCTGGTAAAACGAACGCAGGACAAATGTTATACGGGGCGGGGTGATTCAATAAATCGGCTGGTCCACGAAATTGTCCACCACATCATGGTCGTTTTTCGTCGTACTTCTGTTCTTACTCTTCTTACAGGGACCCAAAGCTTACGTTTCTGTCGAAAACGGGTAATTTTTCATCGTGAACACTGCCTTTAGAACTCCGCAACATTTTCAGTGTGGCAATAACTTTGCGTAGGCTCAATTCCAAGGGCATCAACTCTGCAGCTGGTCTCAGCCTGATCCTGTAGTTCGTCTGAATACAAAAATCGGAAAAAAATGATTCTCAGCGCGCCCGATCCCCTCAAGATGGTGCTTGCTCCTACAGGACTATCTCGACTCTGAAAATGTGCCGATCCATGTGTCGGCTCTATCGCAGAGCACAGGGCGAACTTCTGAGTCAGAGCGCGAAGTTGTGGGTCCCTCAGTTGATCGGTGGCTTCTCTGTGAGATCTGAAAGCTGTCCTATGATAGGCTGCACATCGGTTTGGATGATTTCCTGGACAATACATCCTTTCTTAGCGCAAAGTACAGATACAGGTTGGTAGAAAAGTATTGAAAGCGACACCTATCAAGCAGTAGAGGATTAAAAATGCATACACCATTTTGACATTTTATCTTTCATGTGAACATGCAAAAAAATCTATTTTGATCTGTCAAATCGTTCATTGTTTGCAAGCCATTTGAATTCGACGTGTCGGTGTATTTTAAACAATGAAAGAATATTGAATATCGTGCAGTGATAAAATTCTTATTTTTGGAAGGTGCAGCACCAAAAGAAATTCACGAACGAATGTTAAAAGTGTATAATGATTGTTCACCTACAATTAGAACAGTAGAAAGATGGGTTGCTGAATTTAAACGTGGTCGTAGAAGCCTTGAAGACGATCCACGTGAAGGACGTCCAAAAAGCGCATCAACACCAGGAATCATAGCCAAAATACAGGATATGGTTTTGGAAGATCGTCGAATGACAGAGAGATTCAGTAGAGGATCTACACATCTCATTAGGCAGTGTGAGCCATATTTAAAGTGAAATTTCGGGTTTTAGAAAGCTGTGTGCACAATGGGTGCCGCATTCGCTAACAATGGAACAAAAACACAATCGAATGCGACTTTCTCAGCAGCATTTGGAGCGTTTTAAAAAGGATAAAGTGGATTTCGTGCGTCGTCTCATCACTATGGATGAGACCTGTGTCTATCGGGTGTACTGCAGTTCTCCCGCCGCAACGCGGCGAGTCCGGCGCGCGCGGTGGATGGGATCGAAAAGCAATGTTCTACAGTTCTCGGGCGACACAATTGGAGCGCGTCAGCGTGCCCCTGAAGATTTTGATAACTACTAGACCATCATCGGGAGAACTTCTGATCTCCCAGAAAAGTTTCTGAAAGTCTGTGTGATCGTTTTCATAAATTCCTTATAGTTCTCTTTGTAATCAAAAAACATTTTGAGTAAAGCTACAATCTCTTGGAAAGTTCATTTACGATCGAGAATTGAATACACATTTCAGTGCTGGATAGCGTGCTCAGATTATAGTCATCACAAAATGTGAAGCTCGTCCAAATCTCGCCGCGACGTGACACGCCTGACCCTTATCGGGAGAACTGCTGGTCTCCCGTGTCTATCACCAGGATCCTGAATCAAAAGAAGAGGCTAAGGAGTGGTGTGAACCTGGTTGTTCGGCTTCGAAACGAGTTCGTGTCCGGAAATCGGCCAAGAAGGTTATGGCATCAGTTTTTTTTTGGGAGGTGAATGAAATTTTGTTTGTGGATTACTTGCAAACTGGTAAAACAATTAATTCTGAATATTATTGCAACCTTTTGGAATAGTTGAAAGAGAAAATTTGTGAAAAAGACCCGGTATGCAGAAGAAAAAAAAATCCTTTTTCATCAGGACAATGCACCGTGCCACAAGAGCATTTCGACAATGGCTGAAATCCATGAATTAAAGCTCGAATCGTGGGAGCATCCACCGCATTCACCAGATTTGACCCCCGGCGACTTTCATTTGTTTCCAGAACTCAAAAAATGCATGGGTGGCAAGCGTTTTTCATCAAATGAAGAGGTGATAACGGCTGTTAAGCGCATTTTGCAGACCTTTCGGATTCTCACTTCAGGGATGGGATCCACAGATTGGAGGATCGTTGGAGCAAGTGTATTAATGTTCAGGAAGATTATACTGAATAATAAAGCGTATTTTGAACCATAAAATTGTGTCTTTCTTATCGAACGACAAAACTTATTGAACAAACTGGTAATTTCATTTAAAAGTTCACAGTTCATTTTTGCTTCCAATACTTTTCAGCCAACCTGTAGTTCGTCGTCTCGTTGACAGTGTGAGACAGCTTCCCGTGCCCTTCATAAGTGACTCGTCCGCGATGACGTGCGAGGGTGCGGCCGACCCGGGTCGTCACCGGTTGGGGCGGCGCCATGGCTGCGGCTGACCAGAAGCTGATCGCACTGGCCCTGCTGCTAGCCGCAGCCGGCCCTTCTCGGCCTCCTCAGCCTTGCCTGGCGTGGCCTCTGCGTCTCTGCTAACACTCACTGGTCACATCAGCCTCTTCTGGCTGGCTGAATGATGCTGCTGCTGCTGATGTTGCTCTGCTGAGTCCTAATTTGCATCATTCTCAACTAACTCGTCGCCTTTGCTTTCATCAGCATCGATCAGCTGGAAAGCTCTGCAACTGCGGTTTGGGGTGCTCTTTTCGAATATGCACCCCTTTTACTCTTCTGACGATTGGACAGTCATAAATCGATATCTGGACTGAGCATCTGCTGCATTTGCTTGGCGTCTCCATATTTATGCCTCAGCTATGGATCTATAAATTTGCATCTCTACACGTATGTAAGACCTCCTCTCTTCACTTAGATAAAGATTCTAATTCATTTAAATCTCCATTTGACTAAATCAACTCAAACGCTAACGTCGGACAGGGAACGAGATTTTCATGCCGTAAAATAGCGTGTTTTGATGTGTGGATTGCGTCCAACACTACTCATTCTACGACATCATGGAAATTTTTGCTGGACGCAATCGACACAGCACATACGCTATTTTACGGCATGAGAATTTCGTTCCCTGTCCGACGTTAGCGTTCCAGTACTAAATCGCAGAACATTGGATTAAGTTAGATTCTAACTGAAGAAGAAATGTCTTGATCAGGTGGGACGAGAATGAGCACCCTATGATATTTTTAGTCGTGATTTCAACTACTATTTCTGTATAACTGCAGACTTTCAGGATGTGAGCAGTCAGAATTCCACAGTTTTACTCAGCTGCGTGTTATCGTTCAAAGTAAACATTGTCTGTCTGCCAGAGCGAACCTCTAGGATAGAGAAACAATATTTTTTCATAACATTTAAATAGAAATTTCCATTTGGGACATTGGAGAGACAGCTTTACGGGAATATATGCGGAAGGGGAATACCTTGATTTGTTCTACATCACAAAAAAGGACCTATAAACATCTAAAAGGTTTTTGAAACCTAAAGAGTGCGAAATCGTGATTTTGCCGTCGGATTAGTGTTATGTCCGTAATGTTGACTTGGCGCAATTTAATTTACGCCGCAATTTTTTTCAACTTTTGTTGCTCTTGATTTGGATTTCTGCTTCTTCTGTTCCGGCTCACTTGTTTGAATGTATTACTCTCCTCATTTGTCTGTATTTGAATAGTTAAGGAAGAGATTTCTGGCGATTCAAACTCAAAATCGTCTAATTTTACTCCCAAATTTTTGTGGCTTACTGTAGATACATGCATTTTTGTGTTGTCGCGTCGCAATATTGCACAACTTTTTTATTTTTACTGCTGTTTCTCAAATTTCTTCATTTTTGTTTTCCTTTTCAAAGCTGTAATGTATTAGTTTTTTTTTGTAACGTTCCGTACTCGTCGCGTTATTGTCTTCCTATTTCCTTCTAATATAATTGAATTCGAAACATCCGTCATTTTTTATCGTTTTTTTTCACTGGATTTTGTTTCGTTTTATGGCGGTAAAATTTATGTGTCGTTCTAAGTTGAACCCTCCGCATTTATATATTTACATTTTTGAATTTCTCGATTAACTTGAAAAAAAAAACGTGTAAATTTTTAATACCGACTTCTTAAATGTCAGATTCATCAACGTTTTCAATGCTGTTTCGTTTTAAACCACGGAAAAACGAAAATTTTTACTTCCCTTGGAATTTTTTTCAATGGTTTTAGGATTTAAAATCTCCAAGAAAAATTTTTTAAAGTTTCGTTTGTAACTAACTAGCTCCTGTGTTGTAGTGACGAGTGATGGGAAGTGTTTTTCATTCTTGGTTGGTTTTTAACGTTTCCCCCTAATTAAATGCTAAATTTTTGAAGATTTCCAGGCTCCTCCCTTGTCCCTCGAGCCGCTTGATCGGACCTCAAAAAAGTGGAGCGGTGTAGTTTTAGCTTTGTGCTCGATAGGTGTTTTTTCGAATATTTAGTTTTTTTTTAGATCATTTCGATTTTTTCTTCATTTCTAGTGTAGAAATTTTGGTTTTGTCGAATTAAATTGTAATTGAACCCGCAGAATTTAAGATTTTTAATAGCATCATACTTTGAATACCTTCAGACTATGTGGACGAATTATTGGGTTGGCAACTAAGTAAATGCGGATTTTTTTTAGAAATTAAAAGACAATTTTTCCATGCAACGAAATAACTTCATTCTGTGATGTATTGCCCATTGCGAGCAATGACCTTTTGCCATCTTTCAGGCAGCATCATAATTCCACCTTCATAAAATTTCTGGTTTTTATCAGCAAAAATTCAACCAGGTACGATTTGACATCATTATCATTATTGGATTGGAATTTTTACCATTCAAGGATTTTGCAAAGTTCGAAATGAAAAAGTAATCAGATGGTGCAAGGTCAGGACTATATGGTGGATGGGGCAAAACATCCCAACCAGGGATGAGCGGATTTCCGATTTCCGATGGTTTTGGGCCTTCCGAATTCCGAAAAAAAGCCTGATTATGCGAAAAAAGCCTGATTATGCGGAAGATTCGGAAATATTCACGAGATTAGAAATTTTTACACTTTTCCTTGCCGATGCCCCAGGGGGTCATTTCGGGCGCTGAATTCGGATTCGAAGTCCGTTTTCACTTTTCACAAAGCCAGAGGTATTTGTGTTCGCATGAAAATTTTCAGTAAAGAAGGATAAGTTCAAGTTTTCTCGGTACGCACAGTCACCAGGGGAGGGTTAAGAATTTCGCTGAATGTATTTCCGATTTCCGATGGTTTTTGGCGTTCCGAATTCCGATTTCCGAAAATGAGAAGGTCCTTTCGATTTCCGAAGTTCAGAAAAAAATTTCCGCCCATCCCTGTTCCCAACCAAGCGACGAATTGAATAATCGAAAAGGTGTTGTACTTCATAATGATATTGCAAGGCCACACACATCTTTAGTCGCTCGGCAAAAATTATTGGAGCTTGGTTGGGATCAGGGATGAGCGGAAATTTTTGTCTGAACTTCGGAAATCGGAGGGACCTACTCAATTTCAGAATTCGGAACGCCAAAAACCATCGGAAATCGGAAATGCGTTCAGTTAAATTCATAACTCTCCCCTGTTGAATGTGCGTACCGAAAAAAAAACTTGAACTTATCCTTCTTTACTGAAAATTTTCATGCAAACACAATTAAACTTGGCTTTATGAAAAGTGAAAACGGACTTCGAATCCGAATTCAGCGCCCGAAATAATCACCTGGGGATTTGGTCAGGAAAAGTGTAAAAATTTCTAATCCCGTGAATATTTCCGATTTCTTTCGCATTTTCAGGCTTTTTTTCTGAATTCGGAAGGCCCAAAATCATCGGAAATCGGATTTACCGTCATCCCTGGTTGGGATGTTTTGCCACATCCACCATATAATCCTGACCGTGCACCATCTAATCACTTTTTATTTCGATCTTTGCAAAATTCCTTAAATGGTAAAAATTTCAAAAATGATAATGATGTCAAATCGTACCTAGTTCAGATTTTTTTGCTGATAAAAACCAGAAGTCTTATGAACGTGGAATTATGAAGCTGCCTGAAAGATGGAAAAAGGTCATTGCTACAAATGGGCATTGCATTACAGAATAAAGTTATTTCGTTCCATGAAAAAATTGTCTTTGATTTTCTGAAAAAAAATCCGCAATTACTTAGTTGCCAACCCAATATTTCAGATGTTTTATTTATTTATTTATTTATTTATTTATTTATTAGCATGCACGCTGAGGTTCGTCGAGAAAAGAAAGTTTATAAGAAAACAAATCAACCAATTGCAGTAGCCACAAGGAATAAAACGAAAAGTTGAGTCACTTCATAATTAACAGTTAAAAAGCTCATTGTACCCTTTATAATGAAGGAGTTGCACTCTCAAATCTAGTTCTCCAAAGCATTGTGAAATGAATGATATATAGGACCAGGAGGGAAAAAAATCAGGTGGTGTATGACGCTAGGAAGACCCCATTTACACGAGCACTACTCAGAAAAATGAAAACAAGTTACTTGTTACACAAAAGGCCGAAAACAAGTTACTTGTAACATATCTGAGCTGATGTAAATTACTTGCGCCTTATCTCAGGTCATTTGTGTGGGGCCTGAGACGCGCGCTCTGCGTCGCGTGTCGTCTGCGTCACGTGATGGCCACCCATATTGGAATTATAAATGTAAGTTACATGTAACATAAGTGTAACTTACATGCAATATAAATTTAAAATACATGTAATATAAATGTATGTTACATGTAATATAAATGTAAGTTACTTGGAACATTCAAGTAAGTTACATTTATACTACAAGTAAATTGTTTTGATTTTTCTGAGTAGGGCATTCGTGTAAGCTCTGACGCCTAGTTTCCGGATGTTAGGTATTCTCTACCCCTAACAACTTAGCTTCAAAGCCAACATCAGAAAAAAGGAAAACAAGTTACTTGTAACATAAAAGGTCGAAAACAAGTTACTTGTAACCTATCTGAGCCGGTGTAAGTTACTTGCGACTTATCTCAGGTCTTTTAAATTACATGTAACATATCGGTGGGATACTGCGGACGCTGCGCCTCCGATATGTTGCATGTAATTTAAATGACTTGAGATAAGTCGCAAGTAAAGTACATCAGTTTAGATATGTTACAAGTAACTTGTTTCCGATTTTTGAGAGGATACTGCGTGCAGTGCGCCTCAGATATGTCCCATGTAACTTAAGTAGCACAATATAAGTAACAAGTAACTTGAATCGGCCAAGAAGATATTTCCAATTTCAGCCATACTACTGGCGTTGCTGTTGGTTCAATTACCCAAGTTTGAGGTACTTGACCCCATACCAGCAGGGAAGGCCCTGCACAGCAATATTTTGGCGTAGTGTGTGTCCTGGGACGCGCCCTCTGCGTCGCGTGTCGTCTGCGTCATGTTAGGCCACCCGTAGTGAAAATTCAAATGTAAGTTACATGTAACATAAATGTAACCTACATGTAATATAAATGTAAGTTACATGTCCTGTGCTTATCTGGGTCAAATTCCGTTCCGCAATTGCGTCTCAACACGCTTTGCGGCCGCACGCGCCCGAGTCAGTCGGGTTTCCAGCGTCAAAGCCGACTTGATATGACTTTTCTATTCAGTTTTCTTCAATTTTGTTTAGTTTTCAGTTTCTAATACCCACCTAGAGTCAACAGATCGACGGCTGCGGCACTGGAAACTCTTTCGACTCGAAAGCGGGCGGCCGCAAAGCGTGTCGAGACGCAATTGCGGACCGGAATTTGACCCAGATAAGCACAGTAATATAAATGTATGTTACATGTAATATAAATGTAAGTTACTTGGAACATTCAAGTAAGTTACATTTATATTACAAGTAACTTGTTTTGATTTTTCAGAGTAGTTGCAATCCGGGAGCTACCAAGTGTGAGAAGTCGTTCTTCTTTTTTTTTTTCGGCTGTCCTCCGAATGAGAAAAGGAGAAAGGAGGGCGGGCACGGCGCCAAATTTGATTCGAGTTTTGTCAGGGGCCGCGCGACAAAACGATCATCATCATCGGCCTCCGCCCCTCCCCTCCGCTCTTCCTTCTTTCTGCACATTTGTGCACTCCGCCCCCCCCCCCCTGCCCCAGCAAAACCTGCAATCTATCGCTTTGTTCGCTATGTACCACCGGGGCACCCTCTGCATGTGTATGTATTATGTAGTATGTGTTTGAATCGCATTTCGTACTTCTACCGTATGACTCGTCGACTGGCACAGCCTCTCGTCTCGTTGTTGACGCGTTCGTCAACAATTAGCAACTATTCTCTGTGAGCAGACTTGGATCTATGGTTATACTTGGCATTTGCAGACATGATAGGAGATTGTTGAACGTAATTAGGCGCAGATCACGATGTTCTAGGTCGGTTCAGCGGCTATTAACGTGACTAGAAGCCACTTTGAACTACATTTTCGAGGTTGTTCGATAAGAGAGGGCGTTGCTACTAGCCCAAAATGTTTTTTTTTGTTTTGTTGGTACACTCTTCATATGAACGCATGAGAAGTTTCATTTCAATCTGTCGATTCATTCTTTGTTTACAAGCCATTTAGTGTCGCCGTGTCACAGCAATGGAAAAAATTGAATATCGTGCAGTGATGAAATTCTTATTTTTGGAAGGTGTAGCAGCAAAAGAAATTCACGAACGAATGCTAAAAGTGTATAATGATTGTTCACCTACAATTAGAACAGTAGAAAGATGGGTTGCCGAATTTAAACGTGGTCGTACAAGCCTTGAAGACGATCCACGTGAAGGACGTCCAAAAAGCGCATCAACACCAGAAATCATAGCCAAAATACAGGATATGGTTTTGGAAGATCGTCGATTGACTGAGAGAGATTTAGTAGAGGCTCTACACATCTCATTAGGTAGTGTGAGCCATATTTTAAGTGAAATTTTGGGTTTTAGAAAGCTGTGTGCACAATGGGTGCCGCATTCGCTAACAATGGAACAAAAGCACATTTGAATGCGACTCTCTCATCAACATTCGGGGTGTTTTAAAAATGTTAAAGTGTATTTTGTGCGTCGACTCATCACTAAGGATGAGACTTGATTTTTTTTGGGTTTTTTTTAAATTTTTTTGGTTTTTTTAAAGTGTATTAATGTTCAGGGAAACTATACTGAATAATAAAGTGTATTTTGAACCATAAAATTGTGGTTTTCTTATCGAATGACAAAACATATCGAACAACCTGGTAAATCACTATTCCCTGAAAGTTCAGCTTCTGGCGAAATTAACGATTGGGCACGTTTCCGAGAAATTTTAAGTTGAAAATTATAAAAGAGTCATGAAATATTTGAAAAAAAAAATGATTTGGCGCAGAGTAGGTTAAAGTAATGAAAAAAAAACATTGAAATATAGTGAAATCACTATATTAGGTCTCCATTAACTATTTCCACTGGGAAATCTCCTGTCCTTTTTGTGTATTGGGCGTCAGTATTGAATCAGAGGGCAGGAAATTGAATTTCCTGTCGTTGCGATTACTGTTTTTGCATAACAGGCGTTCTACTATTCACTTTTCTGATGCACAGTGACTATTCACGGGTTTTCAATTTTTACTCAGTTCTCGGTTTGATTTGCTGTCTGAGATTGCGGATTAGGCGTGTTCTACAGGATGTATAAGCGTTAAATTCTCGTACTTTTTTTTCGCGTACGGGCGCGTACCGGAGGTTAGGGACAGCGAGAGAGCGTTTGGCAACTGGAGAGAACAGCATAGCGCGCACACGCAGCTGTTGAGTGATAGGAATTTCGTTTTTTCCAGAGATTAGCTGCCAGCGTACGCTCGCCACGCGCTGCATTCAGTCATCTGAAGGCGGTTGAGAAGAAATAATTGATGGTTTTCAATAGTGTTTTTGATTTGTTTGCTGCAATTCGTTTTGTAAAAGGCATCGACGCTGGAGAACCAGCTCATGCTTGTGTAGAACTTGAGCGATAGGAAGGAGTTCTTAGAAAAATGAAAACAAGTTGCTTGTAATATCTATAAATGTAACTTACTTGATTGTCTGAAGTAACTTACGTTTATATTACATGTAAGTTGCGCTTATGTTGCATGTAAGTTACATTTATATTCTCACTATGGGTGACCATCACGTGACGCAGACGACACGTGGCGCAGAGAGCGCGTTCCAGGCCACACACTACCAGGGTTGAGCAGGCCGTTGCGACCGGTGACCAAAATTTTACTATCCCCCCGGTGACCAAGTTTTTTACGAACCCCGAAGCTAATCTTCATTTGAACTGTTCAGAATTCAATTCAATTCGCGACTTGCTACTTTTGCCTCACTCTACCTTTCCGGGTGGTTTGGAGATAAACCCCATTATTTTCGAAAATTTACGACCCCCCCCCAAATTTAATTTTTTTTTTCGAAAAAGTTCGGAAATTTTTACGACCCCCTGTTGCGACCGGTCGCAACCCTGCACAACCCTGCACACTACGCCAAAAAAATGCTGTGGGGGGCCTTCCCTGCTGGTGTGGGGTCAAACTTGCGTAATTGAACCAACAACAACGCCAGTTGTAAGCCTTACCCCGCGAGTGCGTCGTGCATCTCCCTTGGAAATATCGTCTTGGCCGATTTAAGTTACTTGCGACTTATATTGTGCCATTTAAGTTACATGTAACATGTCGGAGGCGGACTGCACGCAGTATCCTCTCAGAAAAATGAAAACAAGTTACTTGTAACATATCTAAGCTGATGTAAGTTATTTGCGACTCATCTTATCTCAAGTCATTTATGTAACGTGCAACCTATCGGCTGGAAGCCGCGTGCAATGCGTCTCTGATATGTTACACGTAACCTAAATGACACAATAAAAGTCGCAAGTAACTTATATCGGCTTAGATATGTTACAGAAAACTTTCTCGGGATTTCATGTTACAAGTAACTGGTTATCATTTTCTGAGTACTCAGGAATTTCTGGTTAATTTGCATGCAAATTAAGGACTCTTAACATATTACCTGACACTTATCTTCACAACTTCAAGTTACACGCGAGCTTCAACATGTGTATGTATGTTGCAGTGTGCAAGTTGACTTACATGTGACATAAAGTACTCGCGTGTAACATAAATGTGGTAAGTTATCGCACAAGTAACATATCTACGCTGCAGGCGTCTTTAAGGGAAGTATACGACGCGCTCTTGAGGGAGGACTCAAATGTTTGTACCGTTGTCGGTTCAATTACCCAAGTTTGAGGTGCTTGGACAACCCTAGCCGCTGGAGGCGCCGCCCAACCTCTGGTGGCTCTCGGCGAGCCGGCGGCATTGCGAGTCGGTTAGCCAGCCGCGTCGCGTGTCGGTGCTAGGTTACATGTAACAGCATTGCAAGTTACTCGCAATGCTGTGTAAGTTACGTGAAATATTGAGGCAAGTTACGTGTGACTTTAATCGGAAATCAGGGCAAGTTACATATAACACCGCTTCAAGTTACGTGTCAATTCAGAGTAAGTTGCGTGAAGCCATCACGCAACTTGCGTCAAAGTCTCAGGTAGCTTGTTCAGAAATTCCTGAGAGCAATGTATAGGCGTCACAGATCGTATTGATACTTTATGTTCCTTGTTGTGTATTGGCTCAAACTCGGTGCGCATATGTGATAACATACGTGCACCAAGTTTGCGCCAACGCACATAAAGGAACGCAAAGTATCAGCGCGATCCGTGGCGACTCTAGACGCTTTATTCGCTGGCTATAATTCTCATCTGAATGGCAGCTGAGCGAGCGACGCGGTGATTCATTATGCTGTTATGGTTAGATTCTATTATTTACATCGAATAGGCGATTCTATTATTTAGACGCAGTGCGCCAATGTCGCGTCTATTTACGAAGGGAGGAGAGGGGAAGCGCGTGACCATTTCATACACTTCGCCTTTTTAATGCATGGCTTTTATGTGTTTTCTTTCAAACACACACACACACACACACGACGAGGAGTCGCGCGCGCGTTCGTGTGCACAAATACACATTTCCAAAAGTGTTTTGAATCGTTGGGGGGATTCTAAAATTGAATAATAAATCAGCAGAGAGGGAGAGAGAGAGAGAGAGCCGCCGGCCGACTATAATTCTTTCAAGAAAAATATGTTGTTTTCAACGCTGCTGCCGGCCTCTCTCTCTCTCTCTCTCTCTCTCTCTCTCTCTTTTCGTTTCATTCATCTGTTTCTAATTGAATTTTATTTGGTGTTTCGTGTCTTTCTGTGCCAGCAGCCACTTCTTCCGTCATTCAGCCTTATATTAGAGACATTTCCGTAATTGTGACCTTGATGCTGGTCGCCGTGGTTGTTTCATCATGATATTTGATTCGCTTTTCCACGTACTCTCCTTCTCGCCGTCGTGCTCCGCCCCCGCCCCGTGTGAGCTGCGCCAAAAATTGAGATCGTTATCGTAGTAATGGTTTTTGAGCCTGATGACTAGACCGCCAGATGTTTGCCTTTAATCGCTCTGTCCCAAGCTTCTTTGGCCATTCTATGAGCATTCTCGTTGAGTTTACATATTCATAGTTACTTTGTTTCGTATTTACTGCGATATTCCACTGACTGCTAACAAAGAAGCTACTATTGGCCAAACTGGCCAATCCGAATGAAATTTATTTTACTTATTTATTTATTTATTTATTTATTTATTTGTTTATTTATTTATTTATTTATTTATTTATTTATTTATTTATTTATACGTCGTTGCTGACGTGCTCAACAACAACGAAAACAATGGATAGGAACTCGAGAAAAACACAAATGTCATGAAAAACTCAGCGCAAAGAATCAACAGCGGGCGCAAGATCATTGCTTCTTCACCAAATTTTCGGAGGACGACCCTAGTTAAAGTTTGGAAAAGAAATTGCACTTTTCTAGAATCAATAGACCGTTGCGTCAATTTTCGGCTGAGCTATGACCCTTCCCCCTGCTGACCAAAATTCTTGGAAAATAAGAAAAGTTCCTACGATCCCCTCGACGAACGAAAAACCCATGGAGCCCTAGCTTGGTGATTTCACTACATTTCCCTGTTTTTTTTTCATTACTTAAACTTATTCTGCGCCAAATCATTTTTTTCCAAATATTTCATGACATTTTTCGAATTTTTCGCCAGTAAGCTAGACTTTTAGAAATAGTGAATTACCAGATTGTTGAATAAGTTTTGTCGTTCGATAAGAGAGGGCGTTGCTACTAGCCCAATTTTTTTTGCTTTGTTGGTACACTCTTCATATAAACGTATGTGAAGTTTAATTTCAATCTGTCAACTCATTCTTTGTTTAGAAGCCATTTAACGTCGCCGTGTCACAGCAATGGAAAAAATTGAATATCGTGCAGTGATGAAATTCTTATTTTTGGAAGGTGTAGCAGCAAAAGAAATTCACCAACGAATGTTAAAAGTGTATAATGATTGTTCACCTACAATTAGAACAGTAGAAAGATGGGTGGCTGAATTTAAACGTGGTCGTACAAGCCTTGAAGACGATCCACGTGAAGGACGTCCAAAAAGCGCATCAACACCAGAAATCATAGCCAAAATACAGGATATGGTTTTGGAAGATGGTCGATTGACTGAGAGAGATTTAGTAGAGGTTCTACACATCCCATTAGGCAGTGTGAGCCATATTTTAAGTAAAATTTTGGGTTTTAGAAAGCTGTGTGCACAATATCATGAATGCATTGAACGTTTTGCTTGTTGGGACACGTGCTCTAAATGGACACACAATAGGAGTTCAAAGAACGTGCTGATAGTGAGCACGTGCTCCTATTATGCTGAAAACCGTCTTGTCCTCGAGTTGAATGCATACTCGACACGCATTAAACACGGCGATTGAAAAGCTCATAAGCTGGCCATCTAGATTGCAGACTCTTGAGTCGACCTTGAATAACGTTTACATAAGGTGGTATAATACATACCAGGTTGTTCAATAAGTTTTGTCGTTCGATAAGGGAGGGCATTGCTACTAGCCCATTTTTTTTTGCTTTGTTGGTACACTCTTTTTATGAACTTAAAGGCAGTGGTCGCGCTCAAATATGCTCGTCTTCTTTTTCCCTCTAAACCCTTTTCTGGGTATAGAGTAGTAGAATCTATAAGAAAAAATCGCGAAAAAAAACGCTGTTCTGGGCCAAATTTGAAGCCTGAACTTCCTTGTCTTTTGATGGTGGACGAGCCCACCCACATCATCGGCATCGATGATCTCTAGTATCAAGAACATCAGCTGGCTTGAAATTGAATTTCAATTAATGAAACTTCGGATTTATGCGCACATCTAGTCAGAAACATTGACTGGAGTGCTTTCTTTCGTTGCTCAACTGTTTTTATTAGGTAAATTGGCATTAATTTCTTCCTCTGAGTGTCGATGATTTTCGACTGCTTAGCATGAGACTGTGATCTTTCTGTGCACGTGTGCACGAAGTGGAAGTTTAGGGTCTTAATATCTCTAATTCTAGCCCGTTTTTCACCGCGCTACCATCACAGTTTTTGAGCTCTTTTATATCTGGCCTGATTTTTATAGCTTTTTCGATAACGTTTTTCATCGTGACCAGTGCCTTTAAGTGGAGTTTCATTTCAATCGGTCAATTCATTCTTTGTTTACAAGCCATTTAGTGTCGCCGTGTCACAGCAATGGAAAAAATTGAATATCGTGCAGTGATGAAATTCTTATTTTTGGAAGGTGCAGCACCAAAAGAAATTCACGAACGAATGTTAAAAGTGTATAATGATTGTTCACCTACAATTAGAACAGTAGAAAGATGGGTTGCCGAATTTAAACGTGGTCGTACAAGCCTTGAAGACGATCCACGTGAAGGACGTCCAAAAAGCGCATCAACACCAGAAATCATAGCCAAAATACAGGATATGGTTTTGGAAGATCGTCGATTGACTGAGAGAGATTTAGTAGAGACTTTACACATCTCATTAGGCAGTTTGAGCCATATTTTAAGTGAAAGTTTGGGTTTTAGAAAGCTGTGTGCACAATGGGTGCCGCATTCGCTAACAATGGAACAAAAACACATTCGAACATGACTTTCTCAGCAACATTTGGAGCGTTTTAGAAAGGATAAAGGGGATTTTGTGCGTCGATTCATCACTATGGATGAGATTTGGGTCTATCATCATAATCTTGAATCGAAACAAGAGGCTAAAGTGTGGTGTGAACCTGGTTGTTCGGCTTCGAAACGAGTTTGTGTCCGGAAATCGGCTAGGAAGGTTATGGCATCAGTTTTTTGGGACGCGAAAGGAATTTTGTTCGTGGATTACTTGCAAACTAGAAAAACAATTAATTCTGAATATTAATGCAACCTTTTGGACCAGTTGAAGGGAAAATTCGTGAAAAAGGACCCCGTTTGCTGGAGAAAAATCCTTTTTCATCAGGACAATGCACCGTGTCACAAGAGCATTTTGACATTGGCTAAAATCCATGAATTAAAGTTCGAATTGTTGGAGCATCCATCGTATTCACCAGATTTGGCCCCCAGCGACTTCCATTTGTTTTCAGAACTCAAAAAATTTATGCGTTTTCCATCAAATGAAGAGGTCATAACGGCTGTTGAAGCGTATTTTGCAGACCTTCCGGATTCTCCCTTCAGGGATGGGATCCACAGATTGGAGGATCCTTGGAGCAAGTGTGTTAATGTTGAGGGAGATAATATACTGATAATATAGTGTATTTTGAACCATAAAATTGTGTTTTTCTTATCGAACGACAAAACCTATTGAATAACCTGGTACTTCAGTTCAGGTTGAAAAGTAGTTTGGCCGCGGAATTTGACATGCCGCCCACTCCAAATTCTCTTCTTTTTTTCAAAAGTTTCATGTTTTGTACGAGCTCCCTTTGCGCCGAGTCGAAACCCTGCTCAATCCTGCCCTTACTCCTAACTGATGAGGCCCGCCATAATTTAATCTAGTTGTCCTTGGTTTGGAATTTGTGTTTAAGTGTGTGTGTGATTAACCAGAAATGTTTCCTCGTCCAGAATCTCATGAAAGTGCATTGCAGCAGATTTAGAAGTGTTTCAACTGCCGTTTTGAAATAATCTAGCATTGATTCGCGTCATAACGTTGGCGCGAGCGTTTTTATGACGGCTTCTTCCTTATGATTTCTCCAAATCACGCGCCTATACACTGTTCAGTTCGTCATCCATATAATATATAGTCATATATACATACATATGTGAATGTATTGTGTATGCGGCGTGTCGCGTTGTGGTGTTATTGGATTTTTTATTTGTCTTTGTAATTGTTTTTTTCCCTGCGAGTCGTCGTTGTGGCGCTCGTCCGTCGTCCTATGAGCAGAGAGGGGAAGTTCTTTCTCTCCACATATATACACACACACATACACACACAAATACACCCCATACATACATAGAAATGCGGGCGAAGGCCAAGTCTCACGACAAGTTCGCCTCCTCGCGTCCTTTATTTGCCTGTGTTCTTAGCTAAATCGACGAGTTCCGCTAGAGGCGAATTTTTATGTCGTGCGACGTTTTCTCTCTGGCTGACGCGCTATTTCACTAGCACTAGCTCGTCGCCCTTGTGGTTGGTTATTCAGAGGGCGGCGTGCCTTTTTAATCTCCGAATTCAATTTGAAAGCGCCTCGTTTTTCTATACGACATACTTTGACTCGGCCGCGTCTTTCGTCTTTACTCTACTTGTGTATACTTGATTTCCGAAGTTTTGCAATTAGGTTTGAGCTGCTAACCAGTTTCTGACTTTATGGTACATCCTTAGTGCTTAATCTCTTTATGAAGAATAATACGCTATTGAAGTCATTAGAAAATTTTCTTCAAAATCTGTCTCAGGCGACTCTCGACCCCGAGCCGCCTGACAGTTCGGCTCGTTTTTCCAATCTGCGAGTCGGCTCCTGTTGCTGTCCGGGCCACTGCTGTTGCTTTCCTGGCCACTGCTGTTGCCGTCCGGGCTATTCCGGTTGGCCCGAACAGCAACAGCAGTAGTCCGGAGATTGGAAGAACGAGCCGAACTGTCAGGCGGCTCCGATTCCTATTCGGTGCGGCTCGGGGCCGAGAATCGCCTGAGGTGCTATTTCAAAATCTGCTATTTCGTTGGACTGTCGATGCTTATAGAATCCTAATCTGTTCCTGATTATCACTTATCCTTTGTAACAAGGGAACCACTGTACTGTTCTTCTCTGGGCCAATTTCCGGTCCGCAATTGCGTCTCGACACGTTTTGCGGCCGCACGCGCTCCAGCCGATCGAGTTCCCAGCGCCAAAGCCGACTCGATGTGACTTTTTTTATACAGTTTTATCCATTTTTTTAGTTTCTAGTTTTCAAAACCCATCTAGAGTCAAGAGATCGGCGGCTACTGCGCTGGAAACTTCCGAATCGGGAGCGTGCGGCCGCAAAGCGTGTGGAGACGCAATTGCGGACCGGAATTTGGTCCAGAGAAGCACAGTAAGTCATAGTAACCATACCAAATAAAATGTACTTTTCTAGAACCATTTCGGACGAAAATTCCGAATATGCCCATCGCAGCTGCCTGGACCCACTCTGAAAGAAGTTATAGGCGTTTTTCTCTGATTTTCTTACCTATTGTACCATCCAAAAAGCGCATTATTTTTACGGAAATCCAAAAACGGACATCATAATCGTGTTCAGCCCCCGAAACTACCCCCATAGGCAAAGCTTGGGTGAAAGAACATTTTCCAAGCTTTGCGCAGACTGACAGCGTTTTGAACTTACGGTAGATTACGGTGGGTATACGGTAGTTTGGTCAAAGTCTCAGATTTGTCTCAAAGTTTCTATGTGGGGGTTATTTGGGGTGCTGAATACGAATTTGATGTCCATTTGTCGATTTTCGAATTATTGAGGTAGGTTTTGCTTCTTAAATGGCATGGTACCTGCCGTAACGTACAGTAAACCTTGAGATTTCGACAAGCGAACCCCAGATTCGTATTCGGCACCCCAGATTACCCCTACATACATGTTTTCAGCCAAATTTGGAAAAAATTTTCTAAAAACACTTAACATTCCAAGGAGGTAGGTACCCTTATCTCACCGCGAAGCTTTAAAAACGTTCATAACTTCTTTCAGAGTGGGTCTGGGCAGCTACGATGGGCATATTCGGGCTTTACGTCCGAAAATGGTTCTAGTTAAGTACATTCCATTTCGAATGGTTACTATGACTTATAGTGGTTTCCTTAAAAGATTAACTGTGTACCTACATTCAGAGGGTTTATTCCGTACGGGGAATCCGAAAATGACTTCCAAGGTTGCCTACACTTCCTCCAAACGAAGATGTGGACGTTTTATCCGTAAAAGCTGGTGAGCGAAAAATTGAAATGTGCGAATTATGAAGGGTTTGGTAAAAAAAAATCATATTTTTTCTTGAAACTCAGTCACCAAGTGACAAGCTCAAGTGACGCGAATTTCTCAAAAAAAAAAGGATTTCCAGAAGAAGGGGGACGAAAAAAGCTTGTAAATTTACGAAAAATATCCAGGGCTCGTCATCAGAACAAAAAAAAAGAAGTATTTGAATTCTTTATCGAAGTTGTATTCTCAAATGTGGGTCACCTAGGCCTAACATTGCTCCTTTAAGGTCGAGTGAAACGGTCTGCTCAGCTCTGGGATGAAGAGAATGAGAAAAGCTTAAGGATAATGTTTTTGGCGTATATCAGTCTTTCTGGGGATGCGCCATACATATGACTTTCATTCAGAATTGTGTAGGATTTTGAATGAGTAATTGGGCTTATAAAGTGACTTACGGGGGACAGCCGATGATTAAGTCAGTGTTTTTATCCTCCCAGACAAGTCTGGTACTAATTTACCGATCCCAGGAAGGGTAGAAGGCTTGCCTGGTCTGGGCGAGGATCGATCACTCGACCGTGCACGTGACAGTGGCGCTTATTGCCACTGCCCCACCCGCGCCCTCCAATGCTCCCGAATCTCTGGTGTGCAGCAATGCGGATTGTATGCAAGGTTGCGTACGTGCCCGAACAACGCGGCAATCCGCGGTAAGTTCGCATCCCGCCGGAGTATAGCTAGGGCGTACATCATCGTCCAGATCAAGTTTAGGCAGTTTTGGAGAGCCTACAGGGATTGTGCGTCGAAGCATTCATGCTAGAAAAGCGATTCCTCGTCGGACAGCTAAATTTTTTGACCAACTTCCTCGCCATCCATTTTATAGCTTTTTGCGCATTACTATAACAAGAGTGTGGGGCAGTGGCAAGAGGCGCCGCTGTCACGCACACGGTCGAGTGATCGATCTTCGCCCAGGGTCAACCAAACCTTCTATCTCTCCGGGGTCAGTAAATTGGTACCAGACTTGTCTGGGAGGATAAAAACACTGACTGGAACATTGGCTGGCCCCCACAAGTCATTGTATAGGCCCTATACACATTCAAAAGCCTCTACGATTCTGAATGGAAGTCGAATGTGTGGCGCATCCCCAGAGGATTGACATACGCCGAGAACTTCATCCTTTTACTGTCACAAGAAAGGTCCGAAGCTTAAACTCGGCGAGAAGCCTCGGAGCTCTCTAGCTTTTCTGACATCAGTGGAAAACAGTCAAAAAACGGGCTGTGGGTGGGTTAGAATCGTGCAGTGCAGCCACTTTCCCGCTGGATTAGGGACAGTTTTTTTTTTGAAGAGCGTCGGGCAGGTGAACAGTCAGTCTTCAAATAACTGACCGATGATGAGTCAGAGTCGACAGGGCGTATCAGATTATCACTTGGAAAGTCTAATTCCTTCATATTATCACGAAAAGTGAGTTTTAGAGTAGAATAGAGCTGTTTTTAATGTTCTTTAGTTTTTTTTTTTCTGGGACGCATGTAACGAAGGGCACTTGAACTTCCTCTCTTTTTTTTCTAAAAAGAAAAAACAGCATTCGTGATTCATTGCGCAGAAGGCATCTTTGACATCTTAAAGCTCTTGATTCATCGATTTCATGCTCACCTAGCACTCTGTTCCATTTTTACACTTGCACAAAAACAAAAAGACTAGAAATAAAGGGAAAGGTGGATTTCTATTGCTCAAACTGCTAAGTTGTGAAATTATCCGAAGTCCTCGAAGTTCGGATAAAAAAGTTGCACTTCAAGGACACATGATTCCGAAACTCGCGCCGTTCCGTAGAATAAATCTTGTGCTGTGTTGCACTAGAACTAGTTCACTGAAGGTGCAGAATAAGTGTTATTCGAATTTTCGTGAATAATTTAATAATTAAATTAATATAATTTAATAATAATTCATATCAAATTTTCGAATTGAAATTGATTTTCAAGTCAGATTTGAGGGTTTTTTTTCAATTAACGAGTTTTTCTATTCAAAAAGGCAATTGCGATGTAAATAAAATGCTGAATCTGGATATGTCATCCTCTTCTTTGTCCTCGAAGCTTCCTGGGGAGACTTTTTGGAGTAGGTCGTCTATCTAGTCTGCCAATTAACTTTCCAGGTCTTAACTTTATGAGAATTTGGCTCTCAGCGATTGCAGACACCATTGTGATCAGCGCTCGATTCTATCAAAGATAGGGTCCGAAGCTGAAAAAGAACGACTAATTGAGCCTGCGAGGTAGTTCATACTCCTCTACATCTACATCCGTGGGTCACCTTGGGAAATGTTAGTACTCTCGAGCTTTGCACGAGGGTGTTTTGATTCCTGCTACCTATACTGTCGAATGATTCCTTGCTACCAGGAAGTCAGAAGTAATATGCACTTTTCACCGTGATAGAAGTAGTGGCCTGTTTTGATGAAATAACAGGTTCATATGAAGCCCTTTTCGCACATAATTTAGTTTATAGGAAATCTTCCGGAATTCGGTGGACGAGTTGTCTAAGAAACGATTACCGGGTTGTTCAATAAGTTTTGACGTTCGATAAGAAAACACACAATTTTATGGTTCAAAATACACTTTATTATTCAGTATACTCTCCCTGAACATTAATACACTTTAAAAAATTCAAAAAAAACCCAAGTCTCATCCATAGTGATGAATCGATCGACGCACAAAATCTACTTTATCCGTTTGAAAACGCTCCAAATTTTGCTGAGAAAGTCGCATTCGAATGTGTTTTTGTTCCGTTGTTAGCGAATGCGGCACCCATTGTGCACACAGCTTTCTAAAACCCAAAACTTCACTTAAATTATGGCTCACACTGCCTAATGGGATGTGTAGAGCCTCTACTAAATCTCTCTCAGTCAATCGACGATCTTCCAAAACCATATCCTGTACTTTGACTATAATTTCTGGTGTTGACGCGCTTTTTGAACCTCCTTCACGTGGATCGTCTTCAAGGCTTGTACGACCACGTTTAAATTCACCAACCCATCTTTCTACTGTTCTAATTGTAGGTGAACAATCATTATACACATTTAACATTCTTTCGTGAATTTCTTTTGGTGCTACACCTTCCAAAAATAAGAATTTTATCACTGCACGATATTCAATTTTTCCCATTGCTGTGACTAGGCGACACTAAATGGCTTGTAAACAAAGAATGAATTGGCAGATTGAAATGAAACTTCATATACGTTCATATGAAGAGTGTACCAACAAAACGAAAAAAATTGGTCTAGTAGCAACGCCCTCTCTTATCGAACGACAGAACCTATTGAACAACCTGGTAGTTCTGTTACAAGTTGGGAATCTCGTTCAAAAAGGCGTGACCTCGGTTTTCCTTGCATATTCGCTTGTTTGCGGAATTGAGATTTTGCTTCAGGCACTTCAGCAGGGTTGAGCAGGCCGTTGTGGCCATTTTTGTGGCGGCTACGACCCACCCCCGAATTTTCATTTTTTTCTGAAAAAAAGTTCTCAAAATTTACAACCCCCCCCCACCCCTTTCAGGAGACGCCCTTGCACCAATTTTTTTGGATATATCTGGTGTCAAATTTCAAAGAGAAGCGAAAGTTGGTGTAATATTTTCAGGGTCCAGTTCGGTCGCGGCCGACGTGCGGACTCGAAAAGGTCATGTATTGAAAATTTTACGACCCCCCTCCCAAATTTACATTTTTTCCCAAAAATTTCCAAAAATTTACGACCCCCTCCCGAATTTTCATTTCTTCCCCAAAAATTTCGAAAAATTTTACGACCCCCCGTTGTGGCCGGTCACAAAGCTGCCCAACCCTGCACTTCAGCAGTGTCAAGCAGACCTTTCCCCGTTCGTCGGAAAAGATACATACCCCCTATCTCGGAAGCTGAAATTTTTGGAAAATGTCGAAATTTTTTACATCCTTCAGTAGGTGAAATTTTTTGAAGTTGAAACTTTTCGAAAAATTCTCTTTTTTTTTGGTATTTACTACAGGAGAAAGATATAGTTTTCCCTACGTTAGAAGATTACCCCAAGTTTTCCATTTTCGGTACCGCATTTTTAACCCCCCCCCCCCACCAAATTCCGATTTCTTTGAAAAATATTACATCCTCACCATTGTTCCGCTGGCCAGTAACCGCTTGATCCTGCATTTTAGACTAATATTATGCAGGAGATGCTCACTCTTTAATTCTAAAGAGATCGAAAAGCTTGTACCTGACTATGTGTTCCAGTGAATCAATTATCAGAAAGAAAATCGATTTTTTCAATCGATCGATTCGGTTATAGATATGGGGTATTCATTGCACTTTTCGTACTTCGTCAGAGTTCTAAGAATTTCTTTTGCCCTAAATTTGTCTAAGGTGGGGTTTCTCAAGTGCTGTACACGAAATTTAAGCCCGTTTTTTTTAGCTGGAATCGGACCATCACGTGTATGGTGGTTCTGTCGAAGTAGATCCAACCTATTTTGAGCCTACACAGGGGTTATCTGGTGTGCCGTCCCGATTCTAATGTCTGTATGCGATTTTCGTAAGATTACGATTGGTCAGAACAGCTGAATCGTAACCTACTGTGTGTCGTGAAAATTGGGGAAAAAGTTCGTTAAATTCGTGGTCAGCATCTGAGACATCGACCTACTACGGTATGCGTGCCGTAACCTTCAGTAATCTTTCGAATGATAAAACTTCATACGAACCCCAATTTATTCTTCAGCTCCCGAACTCAGAATAATGAAAACAAGTTACATGCAACGTAAATGGCCAAAATCAACTTACTTGTAACATTTCTTAACCGATGTAAGTTACTGGCGACTTAAATCAGGCCATTTAAGTTACATGCAACATATCGACGGGACACCGGGTGCAGTGCGCCTACGATATGTTACATGTAACTTAAATGGCAGATGAAAAATCGCAAGTAACTTAGTTCGGCCAAGGATCATTTCCGAGGGGATTTAACGGCGCACTCTCGGGGTCGGGCTTAAAGGCACAGTACACCCTCAGATATGAATTTTGAGATTTTCATGTAATTGTGTAGAAGACCCCTCCTGTATAACACGTGCCAAATGCCAGATCTCATTTCCTTCAAATAAGCGAGATATAAGCGACCACCACAGGCCCGACCCCCTTCGCTCACCACCACAGGCCCGACCCCCTAACAGATTTTCGAACTCGATAGCGGCTCGATGGATGGATGAATTCCAACAAGTCGTCGTTCTTCAGTCCATTACCGGACTGTCTCCTTATCCTGACTTTTTCTCACGCAACGATTGCGAATGAAGAGAAATACAGGCCTGAGACAACTCGTCCACCAATTTTTGATCCTCAAAATCAAGGCATCTTTGAAGAGCCATAACTCTGTTCAAAGGGGGTCTTAGACGATTTCAGAGATACCACTGTGATCAGCGTGTGACTCTTTCCAAGATGAGCATAAAATTTGAAAATAAATTTTCCGGGTGTAGTGTGCCTTTAAGAAAGGCGTTGGAGTCCCTTTTAACAGAGTTTGGAAGAATCTTTTTTTCGGACCTTTGAGGTGCCCAAAATCTTGTGAATTGTGTCTCAAATCATAAAGCTCTTCGAATTTTTTTCTTAGGACCAGTGCCAGTTTCCTTATGATGTTTTTTGGTGTCGAACTCGTTTGTTGCCGTTTTATACCTCGTGTTTTTATCGTCGTGTTTGCGCTCCGTTTTTTTATTACGTCTTATCAATCCGCTTTACGTCGCAGATGTTTCGGGAGGAGGATGTTATGCAAATATCGAATTTACCGACTATATTATCCGGATTTAATGGCCTGCTGAATCCGGCCAGTATTCTGAACGGAGCCCGCGGCGAGAGCAACGACGCTGGCGACACGGAGCGACAGTGCTCCACGGATCGGTCGATATCGGCCACCCCGTCACAGAGCGGTGACGACCAGCATCAGGTTTGTTATTTGTGTACAGATGTATACGTGTGTGTGTGTGTGTGTGTGGGCGAATCATCAAATTAACCTGGTCAATCGATAGATGAATAGGTAAATAAATACCGTAGCCATGGTGTTGTCGTACATAACCGCTGTTATTTTTCAACGAAAACCTTGGGGACATCAGGGAAATAAGGTGGTTTGATGATCACGAGGGAACCTTTTTGTTGGAATGAATTCACAGGTTCATGTGGGGAAATTAATTACGATTAGATTCTAGAACAGTTTTTTATACCTTTGGGCAACTCTTTGTAATGCTAAGACTTTGATGTTCTCTGGGAGCGTTCGCGCAATTGGATTCTGGAAATGTCGTTGAACCGTGGAACTCAGAATAATAAAAACAAGTTGATTACAGTATAAATGTAAGTTACTTGAATGTCTAAAGTAACTTGCATTCATATTACGTGTAACTTGAATTTATATTACATGTAACTTACGTTTATATATTCACTGTCGGTGGCCATTTTGCAACGCATACGACACGCGACGCAGACAATGCGTCCGCATGCGGCCACGCAAATTCGAAAACGCTCTGTGGGGCCTTGTCTGCAATTCCTGGGTTCAATACCTCAAGCTTGGGTATTTGTACCGGCAGAAGCGTGTTCTAATGCTGACGTCAGGAGTGCTTCCTCAGGTATTGCCTTCTTGGCCGATTCAAGTTACTTGCGAGTTATCTTGACCAAGTAAGTTACATGCAACACATCGGAGGCGCTCTACCGTCGATATGTTACATGTAACTTGATTGGTCTGAGAATGGTCGCGAGTAACTTACATAGGCTTGTATATGTTGCACGTAACTTGTTTTCGGCTTTATATGTGACAAATAACTCTTTTACACTTTTCTGAGTACTCAGAATAATGAAAACAAGTTGCTTTTAATATAAACGTAAGTCACTTGAATGTCTCAAGTAACTTATATTTATGTTACATGTAACATACATTGATATCACATGTAAATTAGATTTATATTATGTGTAAGTTACATTTATGTTACAGGTAACTTACACTTATTATATTCACAGTGGGTGGCCATTTCGCCAATCATACGACACGCGACGCAGACAGCGCGTCCGCTCGCGGCCACGCATAGCGGAAAACGCTCTGTGGGGCCTTGTCTGCAATTGCTGGGTTCAGGACCTCAAACTTGGGTAATTGAACCCACAGAGGCGTCTGTTCTGAGGTTGGCCTTCGGAGTGCGTCGCATACTCCCTTAGGAAATGCCTTCTTGGTCGATTTTAGTTACTTGCAAATTATCCTGGCAAAGGAAGATACATGCAACATATCGGACGCCGACTACCGTCAATATGTTGCATGTAAGTTGAATAGCCTAAGATAGGTCCCAAGTAACTTACATAGGCTTGGATATGTTACAAGTAACTTGTTTTCAGCCTTTTATGTTACGAGTAACTTGTTTTCGGCCTTTTATGTTACAAGTATTTTGTTTTCATTTCTCTGGGAAGGTGTTGTGATGTGTAGCACTTTGATGATCACGAGGGAACCTTTTTTGGAATGAATTTACGGGTTTATTTGGGGAAATGATTTCTGAGAAGATTCTGGAACAGTTTTTTTTAAACCTTTGGGCAACTCTTTGTAATGTCAAGACATTGATGTTCACTGAGAGCCACTGCGTTCGCATAATTGGATTTCTGAAATGTCGTTGAACCGTGGAAGTTGTTCTAATTAGTGTGTGCCCAAGTCGACATTTTCTTGTTTCATTTGTGGTTTTTGCTTGTATTACACTTACTATTCTTGTTTATTCGTCTTTTGTTTTTGAAACGCTGGGGTGATTTAATAGTTTAACAAATTTTTATGTTTTTTTTATAAAATTTCAGTTGTCTGCAAAGATTTGGGGCTATTCGATTTATAGATGTTTATCGTGGAAGTTCCTGAAAATGAGGTCTTCCATTAGAAGTTAATTTTTGGGCTAGAAGACGGTGAAATTGAAATCATGTCTGGCAAATTTAGCGCGCTATTTATACTCCTGAACGCCAGCGCGTGACGCGCGGACGTGGCGTTAGAGTATGAATACTTTCTACGATCGTCACGCGTTTGCGAAGACTATGAACCCTATGGCCGTGACAAGAAGTTGTAACAAAATTGGTGTACAATAGATTATGAGAAGAAAAAAGTGTTTATTAAATGAATTCATTTTTTTCTGCATCGAAAAGTTATCATAATTGTCGAAAAAAGTTGGAGATCCCTGCTGGAAAATTTTGTTTCTGCAGAAGGTTTTTGGGACACACGTCATACTCTAACCTGAATTTTTTTCGAGCTGAATTTTGAATGATTCATAAATTTTTGGTGCTTCTTTTGCTAAAACAAATTCGGAATTATTCATAAATTTGAAGAAAAGAGACTACAACTTGTACTAATACATTGTATTAGATGGAATTCGTCATCGTTTTCTTTCTGAATGATTGCGAATCGGATGTGTAACATTCCTCGGCATTGATCGTGGGGTGCATTTAATTGTTTCAGTGTCAGTATCCTTGACTTTTGTTCTTGCTACTAACTAGGGAACCTCGCAGGGCCATCTCCACCATTTAAAAGATGATGAATGTTTTGTGGTTAATGCTGGCTCGCTATCTCCAAATCTGGCATCGGATCTTGCTACGGACACTGCTGAACCAAAATACATGTCAAACGCGTTAGGAACGTTTTAAACTTGTCGTATTACATGTTAGAAGCGTGTTGAAAAGGTTTTATATCAATCATTTCATTATAAATCTTGAGTGACCCCCCCCAATTAGTTTCGTACCCGAATATGCCCATCGCAGCTGCCTAGACCCACTTTGAAAGAAGTTATGAGCATTTTCAATGCTTTTCGGCAATGTAAGGGTTACCCCATGGACTTTTAGGGTGCTTTCAAATTTTTTACCGGGTTCTGCTGAAAACATGTATGTAGGGGTATTCTGGGGTGCTGAACACGAATCTGGGGTTCGCTTGTCGAAATTTCAAGGTTTACTGTAGATTACGGTAGGTAACATGCCATTTAGGAGGCAAAACCTACATTAATAATTCGAGAATCGACAAGTGAACATCAAATTCGTATTCAGCACCCCGGATAACCCCCACATAGAAACTTTGAGACAAATCTGAGGCTTTGATCAAATTATCGTATACCCGCCGTAATCTACGGTTAGTCCAAAACGCTGTCAATCTGCGCAAAGTTTGGAAAATGTTCCTTCACCCATACTTTGCCTAGGGGGGTAGTTTTGGACACTGAACACGATTATGAGGTCCGTTTACGGATCTTCCTATAAATAATGCGCTTTTTGGAGGGTACAATAGGTACGAAAATCAGAGAAAAAATGTCTGTAACTTCGCTCAGAGTGGGTTTAGGCAGCTGCGATGGGCACATTCGGGTATGAAACTAATTGGGGGGGGGAACTCAAGATTTGTAATGGAATGATTGATATAAAACCTTTTTAACACGTTTCGAACACGTGATACGACACGTTCAACACGTTCCTAACGCGTTTGACACGTTTCTAGCACGTGAACTGTGGAGAAAATCTTCGTCTCCCTGAATGAATCTCTAGTGCCCCCCCTAACTAGTTTCAAGCCCATATTCGTACTTTTCGTCCGAAAATGGCTTTAGAAAAGTACGTTTCATTTGGCATGGTTACTATGACTTAGAGTAGTTCCCTTGTAAGATGCAGGAAATACGAATTTGACAGGTCATAACTTCTACTGAAGACGTTCGTTGCGAAATCCGGGTGTTCAATCGAAGAGAGCGTGCCAGAGTTGACTAGAAGACATTCATCAGCTTTCTGATCCCGGGGAACACCATGCGAGGTTCCCTAGTAAGGCTTAGAGAGGGCTAGTTTTTGGGTGAAAGTTGACCGCAGGGGGCAGTTATCTGTTGTTAATACAGCTCCAGAGATCGCGTGTGTGAAAGTGCGTCAAAAGCAGAGAGCAGCTGGGGTGACAATCGTGACGGGGATTTTTAGCCTCTTTAGGGAGTGTGAGTCTGAATAGTCGGTCGTCGTCCCTCTTCTCCATACCCACTCACTCAGTCATCGCCGACATTGAAAAGGGGGTTTATTTAGCGATCGATATTCATGTGTAGTTGGCATTTCGGAACTGGTCTGTACGCGCACTTTTTCGTCCTGACTAGGCACTTTTACACTATTAAACTGAATCGTCGTGCCTATTTCTCGCCGTTGTGTCAGTCAGTGTAGGGTATAGATTCGGTCTGAGATATTAGCCGGGGGTTAGCCTGGGAGGGAGCTCTGAAAGGAACTTATTGATATGTAAGGTGTGAAATTTTGCGAAAATCTCTTTCTTTTTCACCCATCCGTGACCTTCTTCCACTCATCGTATCGGTTCCAGTTTATATCTCTGCAAGGAATTTCGCTAGAACAAGGCTACAAACGTTTAGCAGTTTTTGGATGAAATGGTGTTTGCAGAAAGACTTCTATTCTAATTTAATCTTTGATCTCATTTGGTCATTGACGCGACTAAATGATAGTCTGGGTCCAGCACTTGAGCCCATGGTTCATTAAGTTCTATACATCTATAATACCCGCGCTAAGTTTTGTGAAAACGGGGAGCATCTGGAAAATTTGGCAAAAAAAAAGCGTCCGATGCATGTAACGTTTTTGAATGGAGACTTTTTTGAATTATGAAAACGCTATCATATTCACAGATCGAATTGCTGCCTAATTATGTGTCTTGTGTGCCTTACGGCAGGTTATTGCAGAAAAAATGCACTTTCCGTATCGTATTAATTTTATGAAAAAAAACCTGAGAAAACCATCTTCTTGAGAAGCCCAGCTTCCCCGAACAATCATCATAGGCAAAGGTTGGACAAAAAAAGTTTAACACTTAAGAGACCGCGTGTCCACACTGCGCACCCACGCCATGAAACTTTTAATATTTTTTATATTTCTCTGGCGTGGAGTCTTTCTTAATTACGGATAGGTTCCTTATGATGTAACCTATTTACACTCACAGTGGTCAAGCATTTTCAGTGTTCCTAGTAATTTTACAAGCATCTCCGGAAATGGCACTTTCCGATTTTTCGAGCTTCTTTGGCTGGAAATAATTCGTTCCAAACTTGGCTAAGAAGAGGTATCAGTGATGCTTATCACGGAACTGATGCTCTACAGTTGATTGCCGAAATAGTAGTGCCACCTATATGAGATAACTGTAGTAGGTCATCGTTCAAAATTTTGCTGCATTGACTCCGAGGGTTATTCGAGTTGCTGCACAAGGTTCTGGTTTTTACTTTTCAATTTCCAATAAAATTTCCTTTGACTGCGGCATATTAGCCATCGGTCAGCTTTGTTTAAATTTTCGCTGAATTTCGAGTGGAGGGTAACTTGGGGGGAAAGGGGTGAAAACCTAGCAATAGTTCAGTGCTAAAGATTTTATTGAAATCGAACTACAGGGTATATTTGGAATCGCTGAAAAATGAAGTGGTGAATACTTCACGATTTTCAGAAGCTTCGCTGGCGTCTGCCATTCGTTATCCGTTTGTAAACGTTTCAGGTGTTGGTGCGACTTCGCTCACGTGGCCATTGGGGAGGAGGGGGTGCTGATCATGAATCTGAATCCCATTTTGAGATTTCTGATAAGGTTTCTGTCGGTCGCATCAGACAACTTGGTAGATCAAAGTATTTGAGTCCGCCGAAAATTCTATATGGGGTTTATTAGGGCATCACAAAGGGGAAGTTTGTTGATTTTTCAAATTTTCAATACTCCGGGTCGGCCTAGCACGGCTCAATCCTAACCATTAGTTGTAACCTGAAGAAAATTCCAGAAGTCGACAAACAAACGCTTATTTCGTTACCAGCCTTGTGCATGTAAAGCTAGAATAACTTAAAAAATGAAAAAAAGCAGGTCCGCGAAAGAGCGGTGGATCATTGCTTCACCATGGCCTCACTCCAGATATTTGTGGAGCGACATACTCTCAGGTGGAGTAGAAACGGAATACTTGTTGTCTAAGTAAGAAAGCCTGCTCCGATCAAAATGGTTCCCAGCGGACCGCGTGTCCACACTGCGCATCCACGGAAACGATTAGCCGTGGAGCGCACCGGTCCGCTGTGGAAATTCGCCGTGGAGCAGGCGGTCTCCTAAGTGTTAATTGGACGTTTTGAGCTAGTTTATATTTTCTTGTGATAGAGGATTTGAGTCGGGTTAGACACAGTTCTTACTGCCAATGCAAAGTTTTTTTTTGGACGATTGCTGCAGGTTATTACAGAAAAGTTTCGTTTTGCTATGTTTTGCTTACTTCGGACTACGCTTAGATGGCTTCCATTGTAAAAGGAAGGATTTGGATTGCAAAGGGTATGGTTCCCTGTGCGCTTAATTCCTTAAAGGCACAGTCCAAGCTCAGGGACGAAATCGTTATTTTCACATAATTGTGAAGTAGACCCACTCTATACATTACCTGCCTTGTGCGAGCTCTCAATTCCTCCGAATAAGCGAGATCTAGGAGGAAGTCACCCTGGGGCGCCTTCATCCGGAAGCCACTTTCGCACGCCCCTTTTACGATATTTCGAGCTCAACAGTGGCGAGACGAGCGATGGTTTCCGATCAATAGCCCCGTTCTTTGCTTCATTCTCAGACTCTCTTTATCCTGGTCGGCTCACACAAATCGGATGCAAATGACGGAAGTTACAGGCCACGGACAACTCGCCCACCATGCTTTCCTAGCTCAATTTTTGAGGGAGCATAACTCCGTTTCCAGGGGATCTTGTGAGATTCCAGGAACGTCATTGAAATCATCGTGGAACCGTTTTCAAGATAGGCAGAAAAACAGAAAAACGATTCTGAGGTTGGACTGTGTCTTTAAAGGCAGTGTTCACGGCAAGAATCGTTTTTCTGATTTTTCGCCTATCTTGAAGACGGTCAAATGCTGATTCCAACGATGTTTTTGGAATCGTACAAGACTTTCTAGGAATGGAGTTATGGTCCCTCAAAAATTGGGCTAGGGAAGCATGGTGGACGAGTTGTCCAAGGCTTGTAACTTTTGTCTTTTGCAGCCGATGTATGCGAGCTGACCTGAGTAAAGGGAGAAGCTGGGAATAAAGGGAACAACGGGGCTATTGATCGGAAACCGTCGCTCATCTCACAATCTCAAGGATTCATTTGTTTACGTCGGTGGGCGTGGAAAGTGCATCTGGGTGTGACGAGCTGACGGGTGTCCAGCTTTGGGGCCGTAGGGGACCGTTCCGAGCTCATTTTTCTTAGTTTTTTCAACGTTAGGGTTGCACTAGGCCCTGCATCTGCCGATCTCCACCAAAAAAAAACAGACATGGTTTTTATCGTGGACACTGCCCTTAAATGCAGTGTTCACGATAAAAAAGTTGGCCGTTTTTTGGCTAAAACGTTAGCTTTGGGTCTCTCTAAGAAGATTAAGAACGGAAGTGCGACGAAAAATTGTCGGGAAGTGGGTGAAAATCTCGTGGGCCAGCCAACCCATTGGGCTGCCCCGCCCACGTGTTGTAACAGTTGTCCTGAATTCTTGTTTCTGTAGCAACAGACAACGAATTTTCGAATATTTTTCATCGCGATAGGCTCTAACAACCCAGCATGTACATTGACCCCTCTCATTTTCTAAAGAATTTTTGTTGCAAGAAACAGAAAGCAAAGCCATCTACCTAAGAATTTTGAAGCGCGAAACCATTCTCCCCACGTCATGTTCGTTGCGTTGTGCGCAATCTCCCTACGTACAACCCATCGAACCTGACGTCGGGGAAGTACACAAACAGGCACAATTATTTTTTTCAGAGATTCATTTAAACAGTTTTTCTTCTTCATTTGATTGTTCTGTGGAGACTTTTCCCTATTATTCCTTAATTAGTGGACTCATGTACCTACTTGAAGACATCGAAATCTATAATACGGGTTTTTTGTCGTGAACACTGCCTTTAAAGGCATCGTACACGATGAAAACCGAATTCCAGCTTTTGCGTTCAGTCGCACTAGTGGGTCATAATAATGTCACTCAGAAAGTTTGGAGTTTCAAAATCGCCTCTGAATGGAGACTCGCTTACCTCAAAAGGGCTTCCTGGGTTTTGGGGGCCGGCCTTGGGGTCGATACGTTGTTACAAGGAACGAAACTCCGTTGTCGCTGCCGGCGATCGTGCGTTGACGCGTCGTAGGGCGCAATTCACACGTCCCTCGATTTCACGTTCGGCATCGATGGAAAGCAGCTGACAGCAATGGACGTAGCCTGTTAGTAACCCTTTTTAGTTTCGTTCAAAAAAAAAAGATCGCTCGTCTGAATGGCGTCCTTGGTGAATTGCTTCCAACGCTGCGCCAAGAAACGAATCGTAAAAGTGTTCCTTGTGTTATTCGCGCAACTATCTCAAATTGATTTCGGCGGGAACTTCAAATTTGTATTGAGCTTTCCTGAAATGGGTTTTTCCTTAAAAGTTGACGTATTTGAGGGGGCATTTTGCAACCTTCAGTCACTATAGGCATATAACACCTTCAGGCATATAACAACACTAAAATCTCAAAAACCCAAGTATGGTTTTCATCGTGTACGATGCCTTTAAGCGTATATCTTCGATTAGTAGGCGAACAAGATGGACTTCAGTCGATGTATACAGCTAATATTATATCAGCCGTCGGCGTGCAGGTGTGCGTGGTGCAGGGGAGGCTTTTTGTTAATCGCGCACAATAAATCTGATTCATCAGTCTACATCAATAACGAATAAATGCGGCGTGATTCATATTTGTGCAAACTATTTGCCATATAATAATAGTTTGTATTGTGTGTGTGTGTGTGTGTGTGTGTGTGTTGATGTATTGAGCGTGCTGAGCGAGAGAAAGGGTTTTTGTGGCCGAGTGCGAGGAGTAGAGGTAGAGGAGAAAAAGTATGTACGCGCATGTGTGTGTGATGATGATTTCGCAGGTTGTTTGCTAAGTGGTTGAGGAGTATGCTTTACGTTTTTGTCTTTCAAATATATCTGTTTTTCTGCCATTTGTCGATCAATTTGATTGCTAGGTCACTATGCACCTAATATACTGTGCTTCTCTGGTCCAAATTCCGGTCCGCTTTGCGGCCACATGCGCTCGAGTCGGTCGAGCTTCCAGCGCCAAAGCCGACTCGATGTGGCTTTTTTATACAGTTTTCTCACTTTTTTTTCAGTTTCCAGATTCCAAAACCCACCTAGAGTCAACAGATCGGCGGCTGCGGCGCTGGAAGCTTGACCGACTGGAGCGCGTGCGGCCGCAAAGCGTGTCGAGACGCAATTGCGGACCAGAGTTTGGATGAGAGAAGCACAGTATCTGTTAAGGTCAAATCTATTAAATTGGTTTTTTAGTATTTTTATTAGAAATTTCTTGGTTATTAGAGAAAAAAACAGAAAAAATTAGATCCAATAGTGTGGAGAATGATTGAAATCGTGCCTAATTCTGGTTTTATCCAGAGGGTAATTACTCGACGTCAATATATTTTAGTCTGGCGTGGCTCTAGGCAATCAATTTCCTTGGTCATGCCTGTGAATATTGTTGAGGGAAGGGAGAAAATCGATTAGTACGTCATGTGTTTTATGCAATTAAAAATGTGTTCCTAAAGTATCCCCAGACTCAATTAAGGCATTAGGGGGCGGGATGCAAGAAAGCTGCGAAGAAGGCCAAGGAGCCGCTCTGCGTACTACGCGCGCAGTGTCGAGCCACGGGATGGCCCCGAAGTGCATGGCGTATATTAGTGAATCGCGGACGTAAATGCACTTTATACTGCACACTCTACGCGCGCATTTTCTGTCATCCCAGTCGTGTGTGCTTCCAATCGTTGAGATGCACGAGACGACAAAAAATGCCTCTAGGCGTAGACTTTACTATGCATTTACGTCCGCGACGCAGCAATATACGCCATGCACTTTGGGGCCGTCCCGTGGCTCGACGCTGCGCGCATAGGACGCGGAGCGGCTCCCTGACCTTCTTCGCAGCGTTCATGCATGCCGCCCCAGGAGTAAACTAGGTGCGGCAGATTTGTTCGTGCTCTTTCTTCAGCCTATGAAAATCAGTCACACTGTGTCCTCCTTAGGTAATTTTGGATGGATATAGGCTTTTTTGAGCCTCTTGCCCATGGCAGTTTCTCGCTAGCCGGCCTTTTTTTGACCAGATTTTCCGTAAGCCGATTTTTCAAAATCTTTAACCGCACAACCCCTATTCGGAATCCGGTGGAAGGGTGAAATCGTAGCGGTTTTTTACGTGAACGCAACGTTTTTTTTTCTTCAATTCTCCATTTTGGAATCAGTTCCGATGTTCGGATAGGGGATGGGCGAAAATTCTGCTCAAGGTTTGGGTAGAAAGAAAGTGGGCTGGCTAATTAAATTTCGGAATTGGTAGGGCTGAAAGCTACTTGAAGCAGGGTCAATGGGTTAGTTTCCAGCGGGGCAAAGGGAGGGACGTTGAAAATTTTCGAAAAATTTCAAATTTGGGGGAAGGGCGTAAAAATTTTGAGCCGAAAACGAAAAGCCTTCCCAGAGGCTCATATTATAGGTAGGGCAAAGAGTGCACCGTAACAACGAAAAAATTTAACGATGATGACGTCTCTTTGAAATTTTGTTGAGTCCTAAAATTTTCAAAAAAAAATACTCAGGATGGACGTAAAAATTCTATACGTTTCCCAGAGAATTCGGCCTCTGGAGCGGGGATGAATCATGTTCGAGGTCCGAGACAACGGTCTGTTTGACCCTGACCCAGAGTCGTAAATTCCTATTCTTACTGGCAACTCGAAAATGTAGGTATTCGGATTTAGCCTGAGTTTAAAGGCACTGTTCGCGATAAAAATCGCTTTTCTGTTTTTTTGCCCATCTTGAAATTGGTGCCATTCTGATTCCAATGATGCTTCCGGAATCGTACAAGACCATCTGGGAATGGAGGTATGGTCCCTCAAAAGTTGAGCTAGGGGAAATGGTGGACGAGTTGTCCGAGGCTTGTAACTTCCGCCTTTGCAGCCAATGTGTGCGAGCTGACCTGAGTAAAGAGAAAAGTTGAGAATGAAGGGAAGAACGGGGCTTTTGATCGGAAACCATCGCTTAACTCACGATTTCGAGTGTTCCTTTGTTCAAGTCGAGGGACGGGAAGAGGCGGGACTTGCCCACAATGGCGGGGTTTCCCCCTTTTCTAAGCCGTTTTGCGGCTCCTGGGTAGCTTTTCGTCCCGTTTTTTTCGACGCTGTTCTGCTTCTGAGAGCCACGAGAAGCGTTTGTCATGGAAAATTCGAGGAGGAAGTTTATCGCGAACAGTGCCTTTAAAGGTAATTCTATAGAAGTTGGGTGATAATATCGAGGCGAAAAAATTCCAACTTTGTTGGCTACTTTTGTCTAAATACCTTATTCCAACTCGTGGAGAACGGGTACGGCATGGTTTTTTTTCTTGGTTTTAATTCCTCAGTCCCGTGAAAATTTGATTTGTGGTGCATAATAAAACGCGTTTCCGTGTTCGTTGATTATTTCTAACCATTCTTGTTTTTAGTACTAGTTCTTCTACAGCTAGGTTAGTGGCTTGCTTCCTCAAGAAAGAAAAAAAAACATTTAAATCTCACCCACAACTGGCACGGGGGGTCAGCTGCGCTCTTCTCTTGGCCTGAATCGGTCACGCAACCGCTCTCGCCAGCCGCGGGTGAGATTTAAATGTTTTTACTTAATTTTTCATTTTTTGAGCATATCTTGAAGAGAGTCACAAGTTGATCACAGTCACAAGTTGTTTGAAATCGTTCAATACCCCCTATGAACAGAGTTATGGCTCCTTAAAGGCAGCATACACGCTCGCAAAAGTTGTTAAGATAACTACATTAGTGGGGTCGTACGGACCCCAGAAGAGTCCTTACGAAGTTGGAAGAGTTGAAAACGAGTTAAAATGACCGTTTTTGAGCTGTATTGAGTCACAAAATCATCCTTTCTTCACCGATACGGGCTCCGCCCCTCAATATCAACGTTCAATGCTCGATTACGGTCATTTTGGCTCATTTTTTTACGCTTCTAACGTCGTAAGTGTTCCAGAAAGGGCGCACGAGTACATTAGCGTCGTTATCCCAACAAATTTGTCGCTAGCTCCGCTATTTCAGCCAATGCAGTAAAACTCGTCCACTTCTGGGCCAATGTAGAACGAACTTTTATATCTTCATTTCAGCTGTTTTTTTTTCGGTTTTTTCGTTATCTCTGAATATTAACAGCTTCAGACCTTCGATTCATTCCATAAAATCGATATCATTTTTGAGCGTGTATGCCGCCTTTAAAGATGCCTACATTTTGAGGGTGAAAAATTGGTGGACAAGTTGTCTCAGACCTGTATTTCTCTTCATTCACAATCTGCGCGATAAGGAGACAGTCCGGTAATGGACTGAAGAAAGACGACTTGTTGAAAAATTATCCATCCATATAGCCGCGATCGAGTTCGGAATTCTGGTGGGGGGGGGTGTGGCCTATGGTAGTGGGCGAAGGAGGTCGGGCCTGCGGTGTTCGCTTATATCTCGCTTATTTGGAGGAATTGAGATCTCCTACTTGGCATGTGTTCCATAGTAGGGGTCGACTACACAATCAAATGAAAATCATGAAATTCTTATCTGAGAGTGTATTGTATCTTTAAAGGCAGATCTTTAAAGACCTTCAGACATGAATTTCGTGATTTTTATTTTCTTTTGTAGTAGGCCCCTCTTATATAATACGTGCCAAGTGCGAGATCTCAATTCCTTTAAATAAGCGAGATTTTAGCGACCACCACATGCCCGGCTCCCCTCGCTCACCACCACGGGCCACACCCCCTACCGGAATTCCGAACGCGATAGCGGCTAGATGGATGGATCAATTCTCAACAAGTCGTCGTTCTTGAGTCCATTGCCGGACTGTCTCCTTATCCTGGCTCGCAATCGCGCAACGACTGTGAATGAAAAGAAATACAGGCACAAGACAACTCGTCCACCAATTTTCTACCCCCAAATTATAGGCATATTTAAGGACCCATATCTCCTCTGCTCATAGGGGGTCTTGGACGATTTTAGGGATACCGTTGGGATCAGCTTGTGACTGACTATCTCCAATGTCAGCTTGAAAACTAATAAATAATTTTCTGGGTGCTCTATACCTTTAAGTTAAGGAGATCGGGGTTTATCTATCGCCAAATCATGGGGTTGCAGGTTTGGTCAGCTGTTTCTCAACTGTGGGTTCCAGGAAGTCCCTCTCCCTTGCTCCAAACGCGAGGGTTTGTGAATCCCTGCGCTGGCTGCGGGTTGGTTTGCTTGAATTATTTCGCCGGCGCAGCTCTCAACATACATATTTCGTTAGTAGAATTTGAATAATATCGGCCTGTACTTGCTGAAGCGGGATTCACATGTTTTCTCTGTGCATATATGTGTACCTCATAATGTGCTATAAACCTTATATATATATTCGATATCGGTGGTGGTAGTGGCCGATTTTGTGTGACTCTATCCATCTCCCTTTACACTCTACGGTTTTTGTGGTGTGAGAATTTTTCGAATCACATTGCGCATACGGCACGCGCGCTCCTCCTCGTGTGTTGTGTGCTGAAAGAAGGAGTTTTCAAATAGGTTCTATGTTTTCTCTGACTGCGCCTCACACATCCTCGTGGTTCTGTGATTGTCTGGAGTCTCTGTTTACTACGAATACCCTCACCAGATGTGGGTATGTGTGTGAGAAATAATTGTAGATTGCGTTTTAGCGATTTGCACTTTGCATTACAAAGAGACCTGGAGAGATGAGAGGGAAGGAGGGAGTTTGGGAGACCAACCGCAGCGGGGATGCACCCGTTCACCCTATGCGCAAAATGAATTATGCTGGGGCTTACCTTACATTTCCCGAGGGCTTTCATAAAACCATGTTTTGATAGTTGTAGGTATAGGACACATCATTGATAATTCGTTTTCGAAATCCCCTTAATGCCTCAGAGATTCACAAGGTTGTTCAATAAGTTTTGTCGTTCGATTAGAAAATCACAGTTTTATGGTTCAAAATACACTTTATTGTTGAAAAATTGTTCGAAGCTCCTCAAATCACACTTTACTGGTGAGCTTTCGCCAATAATGGCATCGTCAGACCTTGAAAATATTACAATATGTTCGACCTAGGTGTGCAAAACATCAAAGTTAAATACATACCGGCTGAAGACACTTTGAGTGGTCGAGGGGTAGCTTGAGCGAGCTAAACACAGGTGCCATAGCGTTGGAATTGGGATAAGGAGCAGACGCTAGAAACCCACCCCTGGTGTATGCAAGTGTGCTTAGAACTACCCCCGAGATGGAAAGGGCCGCCAGCGGGTGCGCAATGTCACAGTATCAGTCTCAACAGATCATTCAGTTCTTCCTTTGCGTTGATCTCTGGTTGTATTCGTTGGATTTCCCTTGTCTCCATTATTTTTCTCTCCAGCGGCCGTATCAGATGTTTATGGAGAACAGTCACGTCAAAAAGAGGAGCGTCTTCCTCTAAGTGCCTTCTCGTACGGTGCTTTGAGAGACTGCTGTTTGGGTAGGCGGCTGGGTTGGACAGTGCTCTGCGATGCTCATCCAGTCGAAATTTCAAGGGCCCCATACACTTTATTATTCAGGATAATCTCCCTGAGCATTAATACAATTGCTCCAACGATCCTCCAATCTGTGGATCCCATCCCTGAAGTGAGAATCCGGTAGGTCTGCAAAATACGCTTCAACAGCCGTTATGACCTCTTTATTTGATGAAAAACGCTTGCTACGCATGAATTTTTTCAATTCTTGAAACAAATGGAAGTCGCTGGGGGCCAAATCTGTTGAAGACGGTGGATGCTCCAACAATTCGAACTTTAATTCATGGATTTTAGCCAATGTCAAAATGCTCTTGTGACACGGTGCATTGTCCTGATGAAAAAGGATTTTTCTCCAGCAAACGGGGTCCTTTTTCACGAATTTTCCCTTCAACTGGTCCAAAAGGTTGCAATAATATTCAGAATTAATTGTTTTTCTAGTTTGCAAGTAATCCACGAACAAAATTCCTTTCGCGTCCCAAAAAACTGATGCCATAACCTTCTTGGCCGATTTCCGGACACGAACTCGTTTCGAAGCCGAACAACCAGGTTCACACCACTTTTTAGCCTCTTGTTTAGATTCAGGATCATGGGGAAAGACCCAAGTCTCATCCATAGTGATGAAACGACGCACAAAATCATCTTTATCCGTTTGAAAACGCTGCAAATGTTGCTGAGAAAGTCGCCATCGAATGTGTTTCTGTTACATTGTTAGCGAATGCGGCATCCATTGTGCACACAGCCTTCTAAAACCCGAAATTTCACTCAAAATATGGCTCACACTGCCTAATGAGATGTGTAGAGCCTCTACTAAATCTCTCTCAGTCAATCGACCATCCTACATACCATATCCTGTATTTTGGCTATGATTTCTGGTGTTGATGCGCTTTTTGGACGTCCTTCACGTGTATCGTCTTCAAGGCTTGTACGACCACGTTCAAACTCAGCAACCCATCTTTCTACTGTTCTAATTGTAGGTGAACAATCATTATAAACTTTTAACATTCGTTCGTGAATTTCTTCTGGTGCTACACCTTCCAAAAAAAAGAATTTCATCACTGCACGATATTCAATTTTTTCCATTGCTGTGACACGGCGACACTAAATGGCTTGTAAACAAAGAATGAATTGACAGATTGAAATGACACTTCACCTACGTTCATATGAAGAGTGTACCAACAAAGCGAAAAAATTGGGCTAGTAGCAGCACCCTCTCTTATCGAACGGCAAAACTTATTGAACAACCTGGTACATTTGACCTGAACCATTAGCTCTAGGATCTAACTGAATGTTCTGAAATCCTGACGATTCAAAGTGCGATTTCTTGGAATAAAAAACCATTTTGGAGCACCTCAAGGGTCGGGCCACAAAAAACTCTGAATTCGAATGATTGGGAATCCGAATAATTGGAAGATACCTTAGAATCCTATTATCGGAAAATGTTCCAGGCTGAGTCCGTAGCAGGGGTGTGCGTTAAAGAAAAAATTTTTTTTCGTTAACCGTTAATCGTTAATTTTTGAAAAAAAAAACCGCGTTAATCCGTTAATGCCTTAACACGTTAATTTTGCATTTCGTTAACAATTTTGAAAACATCACCTGACCACCACGAAAATCGATAAATAACTAGACGTCCCAAAAAAAAAACATGAAACACGTTCCATACCAAACCCCGCAGTCCGTACACTCAAACTTGGAAATCATATTCATGGATTATTAATACTATCGGCCAGAACAATAAACGAATACTCTCCAAGAATAGGAATCCTGACATGCAAAAAAGCATAGATGGATGGAACATTAACGAATTAAAAATTAGCGTGATTTCGGGACTTTTTCGTTAACCGTTAATCGTTAATTTTTGAAAAAAAACCGCGTTAACCCGTTAATGCGTTAACACGTTAACGTTATTAACGCACAGCCCTGGTCCGTAGTATGCTTGTGAGGACAATTATCTTCTATCTTTGGGCTGTGGCGGGTTGGGGTTTATTTGGGGTTTGTATGATGAAGGAGCTTGAACGGGAGGCTCAGTTTTGGGGTCGTATCTCTCAAGAGGTAATGCTCCTGCGCCAAAAATTGATGTTTACCTCACGGTAAACTCTGGTTACGTGTTAGCAAAGTTTGATTATAGTTTTTATTCCGAAAGTTCCACTGCAGCCCTTTGACAGTACTGCTTGTTGGTAGGCGAAAATTTCCTGCCTGAATGTCACTTACATTAGAGGGCAGGGTTGTGACTCGGCGCAACGGGGGTCGTAAAAATTACGCGAAAATTTTACAGAAATTTCGTTTCGTTTCTTTCAATGGTCAACTAAGATTGATATGGGGGGGGGGGTGTCAGTTAGGCCAAAGTGCAACTCGAAATGACAAACGATGTTTCTCATCAATTTTCTGTGCGTGCCTGTTTGTTTTCCTTTTTTTCAACAAAAACATAGCAGCTGTTTACACATGGCGCGGTATTCAGCTTTTTTTCCCATTGCTTGTGACGTCAGTTTTCAATATTTGATGAAAATTTGAATACAAGGCGCTCGCAAAGTGTAATTTTTCGGGTTTTTAGAGGAATTTATATATAGAACCGGCGCTCTCCACTTGAAAACTGGTTGTTTCCTAATTTGCGATGAACGATTACTTTACAATTTTATCTGTCTTTTGGGTAGTTTTGTGTTCAAATAAATCGATAGTGCTTAGATGTTTAAAGTAAATGTTCAGATTCCACTTCCGAAAAAAGCTCTAGAAATGCATATTGCTTTAGGGACGGCTGGAGTTTCTCATAAACCGTTGCTTCTTGTCGGTGGAGAATTATTAACTCGTAGTGTTCTTGGATAAAGGTTGAAAATAGGTGTAAAGTGAAAATAAGTTACTTGTAACATAAAATGGCGAAAACAAGTTACTTGTAGCATAAAAGGGCGAAAATAAGTTACTTGTAACATGAAAGGCCGAAAATAAGTTACTTGTAACATAAAAGGCTGAAAACAAGTTTCTTGTAACAGACCAATGTACAGGTCTATGTAAGTTACTTATCTCAGGCCATTTGAGTTACATGTAACTTATCGACGTTAGAGCACCTCCGATATGTTGCATGTAACTTACTTGGTCAAGATAATTCGCAAGTAGCTTTAATCGGCCAAGAAGACCTTTTAGTATACGACGCACTCCTGAGGTAAGCATTAGAACAGGCGTTGCTGTTGGTTCAATTACCCAAGTTCGAGGTACTGAACCCAGCAATTGCAGAGAAGGCCCCACAGAGCGTTTTCCGCTTTGCGTGGCCGCGTGCGGACGCGTTTTGTGCGTCACGTGCGTTGCGAAATGGACAGTCACTGTACTGGTTATCCTAAGATAATTCTTCGGATAATGGATCGATTTGGATAATGCCGATTTTAAATTTCCCGGGAATTGGTTCCGTTTAGATAATGCGTTTTTTTTTCAAATTTTCGAATATCGGATTATCCGAATCTTAGATATTTGGCCGGATATCCGAAAAGGAGTGATTCGGATACTAAGCATACCACCCACAGTGACTATATAAGTGTGAGTTACATGTAATATAAATTTAATATAAATTGAGTTACTTGAGACATTCAAGTAACCTACATTTATATTACAACTAACTTGTTTTCATTTTTCTGAGTAGTCCGCGCTTTACTGGAAATGATTTGATCACATTTTCCTTATCGTTCTCAAACCAAGTTGCAACTTTTACGTGCTGAATAGTTTTCTCTTAGAGGTCGTCTGACCCAGAGAAAAACTTTGAAAGATGCAAAGTTCGAGCCCGTATCCGGCCATTATTCAGATAGAGATGGCTGTTTTAAGGTTTTTTTTGTGACAAAGGCAGAGTTTATGATGATTTTCGTCCCCGAGTTTTTTACATAAAACAGTGTGTTGGGCTCCAAGCGTTACTAAAATTACGAAGGAGCGGAGAGAAACGCGTCAAAACGCAGGGTACGGCACGAGGTATGGACGAAGCCAACTTAACTCAAACCCCCCAGGAGCAAAATTTTGGCGATTTTCTCAGACCCCCCTCAGGAGCCTTATTTGGTCAGTCTTTCGCTGTAAAATTTGAAGAAGAGTAGTATGATCGAATTCTTCGCAAAAAACTGATTCCAAACAGGGTATATCCTCTGGTTCTAAGCCAAATTTACTTTGTTTCCTCGCGCGCTTGTGCGGAGCGAGTGTAGAGACAGCGAGATAGGGTGGAGTGAGGGAGACGCAGCGTACGCACGCAGACGCACACGATGAACGGAAGTAAATTTTATTCGGAAACAGAATAACTCCATTCAGTATTGTCCGCTTGTTGTCCCGACGGAGCTCAGACCCCCCCCCCCATGTGGATATCCACACCCCGCGCCGTAACCTGTTAAAACGTCGTATTTCAGTGACATTATTCTATAACATGGACTAGTTGTCCGGTTGGATGAACATGTTCATGACGGTTATCACCGGTGGGAAATTGGGTCAATCGAAGATAAAAGAATATTTTTTGCAAAGCAGGATTAGTTAGGGCCCTAAGGAAAGAACGGAGCAATAGAGAGTAGAGAATTGCAAAGGACTGGTCCACAAATGATTTCATTGTCACAACAAACAGTTCCTGTGACACTTAAGAGGCCGGGTGATACTTAAAGGCATCGTACACGATGAAAACCATATTTGGGTTTTTGATGTTTTCGTGTTGTACTATCCCTATAGTGACTAATGGTAGCAAAACGCCCCCTCAAAAACGTCGACTTTTTGAGAAAAACCGATTTTTAGAAAGTTCATAGCAAATTTGAATTTCGCGCCGGCATCAACTTGGGATAGTTGCGCAGAGAATGCAAGGAACAGTTTTACGCTTCGTTCCTTGGCGCAGCGTTCGAAGCAATTCACCGAGGATGCCGCTCAACTACGACTTCAGCTGAATCAAAATGGGCTACCCACCTGCTGCGTCCAGTGCTGCCGGCTGCTTTCGATCGATGCCGAATTCGAAATTGACTGGCGTGTGTATTGCGCCCTACGACGCGTCAAGGCACGCCCGCCGTCAGCAACCCAGGAGCTTTGTTCCTTGTAACAACGGATCGACCCCAAGGCCGGCCCCCCAAACCCAGGAAGCCAATTTGAGGTAAGCGAATCTTCAATCAGAGACGGTTTTGTAACTCCAAACTTTCTGAGTGACATTGTCATGGCCCACTAGTCCGAATGAACGCATAAACCTAAATTCGGTTTTCATCGTGGACGATGCCTTTAAGGATTTCGTGTTCCTCTGGTGCGTTTTTTTCTCAATTTCTGCGTCATTTTAGTTCTATACGTGGGCCTTTCAATCAGTATTGCGAATAATCTCAAAATTCAAGATTATTCTGAACACTGACTTCAAGTCAGGTCTCACTTCATACGAAATATAAAGCTATGGAATCGTTTGTCGCTAATTTTCCCAGTGGTCATGTGCTACCTTTTTCTCAAATTTGTGAAAGTGCAAGTGTTGTGTGACCAGAAGTGCGTTTTGCACTCTGGCGCGTGTGTGTATGTGGGCCAAACAGTGTATGTGCAGTGATTTCAGCAGGATTTGGACGATGATCCGATGAGCGGTGGCAGTGGTATGATGGCAAATGGATCAACCATAGACTCTGCCCCACAACAACAAAACGCCACACCCATTTCGTTATCGCAGGAAGTTGCGGAACTGAAGAACCACTTTGTATACATTTCACATCAGGTACGGTAGCTATACAGTAAGCCACAATTTGTTTCGTTCTTTATTGATTTCCTGCACATTTTTCTCCTGGGGCTAATGAGGAAACGACGTTTGTGACGTCAGCGAGGGCTAATCGTTGATTTCCGAAAAGCGCAGGCGCTCGAAAAGGGGCGGCGCGTGTCTGGTCGTACTGTAGTGTTAGGCTGTGCAGGCGATGGGGTAGAGGATGTGTTTGTATAGGGAGCGATATTCGAAAAAGACGGAAAAATCAGCGCCACGCGCCCGGTTTGTAAGGGGTTACTTTTGTGTGATTGCCGGCGAAGCACTTTGAATTTCAAATTAGGATTCGGTGGAGAGGTGAGGGTTATGCATATGTTACTGCTAGCAATTGGAACATCATCTCTGTAAACTAGGGTGGTTGAAATTGTGGAAGTATGGATTTATAGCGAGTTTTACGCCTGAATTTCTCAGATGCAGATCTTGCAGAAGATTGGTTACAGCTGATGAATAACCGTAAGATAGTGGATTGTTGTGATTTTCAAGAGTCACATCTCAAGATCAGTCCTAACTGGTATGAGTGCAGCCTTTTTGAGGAATCAGAAAACCCGTGTTGACAAAAAAAAACCTGGAGAACAAAATGAAATTAAGACTGTCAAGGAAAGCTGTCCAGAAAACCTTGCCTATGCGGTAGAGGTGTGCATTGCTGAAACCGTTTTCGAACGGTGGATCCTATTTTTCTCTCCACAAGAGCCTCGAGTTCTTCTGAACGAAGTTATGAACGATTCAAAAGTCTTGCAGAAAGTTCTACCCATTATGCAAAGTTCAGAATCTTCCGGGAAGCTCCTCGGTTCGGCTCAAAACTTCTTGTGGGGAGGGAGATGCTTATGGTGGTGAGCATGATTTTGATCGGATTGGTTCACTGTGGGTCACTGTAGACTTAATCACCTTTAATATTCGGTTGGCAAGTCAGTAATTGCGGAATTATTTTTAGAAAATGAAAGAAAATTTTTACATGGAACGAAATAATTTTATTCTTTGATGCATTGCCCATTTTGAGCAATGACTTTTTGCCATCGTTCAGGCAGCATCATAATTCCACGTTCATAAAATTTCTGGTTATCAGCGAAAAACTGAACTAGGTACGATTTGACATCATTATCATTATTGAAATTTTTACCATTCAAGGAGATTTGCAAAGATCGAAATAAAAAGTATTCAGATGGTGCAAGGTCAGGGCTATATGGTGGTTGTGGCAAAACATCCCAACCATGCGACATCTTGAGTCACTCGGCAAAAATTATTGGAGCTTGGTTGGGATGTTTTGCCACATCCACTACATAGTCCTGACCTTGCACCAACTGATTACTTTTTATTTCGATCTTTTCAAAACTCCCTGAATGGTAAAAATTTCAACAATGATAATGATGTCAAATCGTATCAAGTTCAGTTTTTTTGCTGATAAAAACCAGAACGTGGAATTATGACGCTGCCTGAATAATGGCAAAAGGTCATTGCTCAAAATGGGCAATGCATTGCAGAATGAAGTTATTTCGTCCCATGAAAAATGTGTCTTTTATTTTCTTTGAAAAAAATTCGAATTTACCTGGTTGCCATGCCAATATTTACCCTTTTACACAAGGTGCTGAGTTGATCGCAAAACGCTTGGCTCCGGGCGAGATTGAACCAGCATATTCTCTTTCCGGGGGAGCGCCTTATCGCACTGCACCACCGAAGCCCCAGCGCCGCTCTCACTCAACTGCTCGGTAAATCTTCACCGAAGGTGAAGGGTGAAAGGATGATTGCTTCGGTGAAGATTTACCGAGCAGTTGAGTGAGAGCGGCGCTGGGGCTTCGGTGGTGCAGTGCGATAAGGCGCTCCCCCGGAAAGGGAATATGCTGGTTCAATCTCGCCCGGAGCCAAGCGTTTTGCGATCAACTCAGCACCTTGTGTAAACATACCATAACGTGCACTGCGACGTTGAACTGCAGTTACGGCAAAAAACATCCAAAAATCGTGTAAGATTTACCCTTTTGTCTAGTATTGAAGGCATGTAAACGAGGATTTTGTCAGATTTTTTTCAATGAAGGACTCCACAAAGAAGTGTCTTTTTAGAAGTGTTCTTCGTTTGTAGACTGCTGGAGAGTCCTCCTGTAGGTGCTTACATACAATAGCCGCGCTAAGTTTGTAAAAACGGGGAGCATCTGGCAAATTTGGCAAAAAAGCGTCCGATGCATGTAATTTTTTTTGAATGAAGACTTTTTTGAATTCTGAAAACGCTGTCATATTCACAGGTAAAATTGCTACATAATTATGTGAATTCCATGTCCAAACTCCCTTAAATCGCTTTGTTATTAAAGGACATAGTTTTTGCAATCGTTTCGCAAAAACGTCGCGCGCGGCGAATGCGGCAAAACTTTGAGCGGTACTTGTACAAGTAATGGAAGAGCAATATGTATGTTTTTTTTTCATAAATTAGCTGCAGGTGAGAGAATCTCAAGGTTCGTGTTGGTTGAGTTTTTGAAATCCTTTACTAAACACGCTTGAGAACTACCTGAAAAGTCGGAGTTCTGTTTCGAAACCCCTACACTCTTAGATGAGAGATTTCGAAAATTCAACCAACACAAACCTTGAGATTTTCTTACCTGCACCTGATTTATGAAGAAATCATACAGATTGCTCTTACATTAATTACTTGAACAAATACTGCTCAAAGTTTCGCCGCACCTCGCCGCGCGCGACGTTTTTGAAAAACGATCGCGAAAACTATTTCCTCCAAAAACAAACCAATTTTGTGGAGCGTCGGCTAACAAGTCACATAATTACGTAGGAGATTGATCTGTGAATATGTTGGCGTTTTTAGAATTCAAAAAAGTCTTCATTTAAAAAAGTTACATGCATCGGGCGCTTTTTTGCCAAGTTTGCCAGATGCTCCCCGTTTTTACAAAACTTAGCGCGGGTATTGTATCTAAACCACATGCATAGTTGCGAAAGTGTGATGGATGAATCCGGTTTAGAAACCTCTGCGTGTTGGTCGAAGCGCGGGATTGGGCGTGGCTTAGGAAATTAAATGTTTAACATAGAAATGAGTCAGCAGTGCTGTTTCGAAATTTTCCTAAAAAAGATTATCAAATACGTGAAGTGTCACGAAAGCGATCCCGGATCGTGGAGTTTTTGTTGTGAATATCTGAGGAATTCAATTATTCGGATAGGACGAGAAAAACGATAACCTCATTTCGCGAAATGGGCATTATTCGACTTGAAATTGTATTGAAGGCATGAAAACGGGGATTTCGTCAGAGTGAGGAATGGCGATTAGGGAGGAAGGAATGATCGCGGAGTTTAAGAGGTTGAGATTTGGGTGGAATAATTGTTCCTCGTCTGTTTCTGAAATGTTTTTATTAATGAGCATAGGTTTTAAATAGAATTTGATATTTTGAGTGGTTTTTGTCATTTATTTCTGCTGCTCACCCTTCTCCATGTTTCTTTCGAAAAGTGTTCGAATATGTCGGAGGTCCGCCATATTTTTTTTTCAAATTTGAAATGTTATTTTGTGACCTGACGGTGGACTCCATTTGTGAATGTTTTTTTCTGATTTTTGATTGTAGTCACTAAACTAACAATGGAAGTGTTTCGAGTGGTAAACGCATCTGTGTAAACGACTAGTATCGTTAGGATCTCTTGTGACTCAGTAGTAAAACTACGCAGTATCCCGCCCCGAGCTGCAGGTTCGAAGAAGTTATGAGCATTTTTCAAGCTCCGCGAAAAGGCAAGGGTCTCCATAAGGCATTTTTTGGGAGTTTCAAAATTTTTTCTAGGGTTCTGCTGAAAACTTGTATGTTGGGATCAGCTATATGAGCGGAAATTTTTTCTGAAATTCGGAAATCGGAAGGATCTTGTTAATTTCGGAAATCGGAATTCGGAAATGGGAACGTCAAAAACCATCGGAAATACGTTCAGTGAAATCCTCAACCGTCTCCTAGTGACTAAAAATGTGAACTTTTCTTTTTTTACTGAGTAATCTTCATGTCAACACAATCAACAGTGGCTTTGTGAAAAGTGAAGACGGACTTTGAATCCGAATCCAGCGCCCGTTATAACCCCTTAGGGATTTTGCAAGAAAAATTGTAAAAATTTCATATCTCGGGAATATTTCCGATTTCTTCCTCAATTCCGGTTTTTTTACGAAAATTGGAAGGCTCAAAACCATCGGAAATCGAAATTCTGCTCATCCCTGGTAGGGATATTCTAGGGTGACGAACACGATTCTGGAGTTCATTTGTCGAAATTTTGAGGTTTACTGTAGGTTACGGTAGGTAACGTGTCATTTAGGGGGCAAAACCTACGTAAGTATTTCGAAAATCTTCAAACGGACGTCAGATTCGTGTTCTCCACCCCGAGTAACCCCCGCATACAAATTTTATGTAAAATCTGAGACTTTAACCAAACTACTGTATACCCACCGTAATCTACTGTAATCTGCCAAAAGTCGATAATTGGTCTCCAGATTCGTGTTTAACACTCCAAATAACGCCCAGGGGAAATGTTTGAGCCATATCTATTTTAGCATACCGGAAATCGTGTAAAGCAGCGTTTTGCCCTCAAATTGCCCCCCCCCCCTGATGGGGAGCTTCGAACGAATCAAGTCGATAACTTTGCAAAATCGACCTCTGGAAGAACTTTAAAGGCATCGTACGCGCAGAAAACCTTGTTTTATTTTTTCATGTTTTTGTGTAGCTTGGTCTCTCTAATGAACGAAAATGCCGAACGGGTCCATGAAAAACTTTGATTTGTGAAGAAAATTCAATCGGAACACATTGTAAATATGAATTTGAATTTTGCGTCAGAATGGTTTTTGAAGTTTTCTGCCTTTGGAGGCCTCATATACCGTCGTTTTCGAAGTTTTTTTTGCATGTGGAGTTTGTGCCGTGACTGTTTTTCTTGTTGCTTGACGGTCGCATCAACGTTCTGTGGAAAAGTGCTAGATGACTGGTGTGAACTGGAGGCAGATCGTCATCTCTAACCCCTTCCAACCTAATAACCCTACGTTTTTGACGCGCCGTAGCTCACCGGTCTGGTGTACCGGGCTCATTCATGAAATTGAGCCCAAAAAATGCAAATTAGTCTTCAGCGCGAACAATGCCCTTAGGTCAAATCTGGAGTATTATTTAAAGAATGCTTCCAAAGCCCTCTAATCGGTATAAATGAACACCCAACCGAAAATCGGTACAAGTTGAAAACGCTATCAGTGTGTACAAAGTAAGGAAAATGTGCCTCCACCCAAACTTTGCTCAGGGGGTAGTTTTTGGCGCTGAACACATTTATGAGGTCCATTTCCGGATTTTCCGAAGACTGATGCACTTTATGAGAGATACAAAAAGCACAAAAAAACGGGTACTCTTCCGGAATAGACGACCCACCTAGAATATTTTGGTTTTCGTGGTGTTTTATACACTGCGTTTCATATCTATAGGTCCACCCATGAACTCCGCAATTTTGTGTTTCGCTCTAACTCAAATGCTCTGCAGTGGTCACCTACGAAATCAGCGCCCTCGAAAGCCTCTATGAAGAACCGTAGACGCGAATTCAGATTTGGTACGATTTTTAAGAGCTCGAAGATTGAAAAACACCCGTTTCAAAACTATAGGTCCACTAAAAGAAATCAAAGTTTTATTGCGACAAACAACAAAAATCAACGATCTAGTAACTTTTCTGTCCTCCTTGATTCAAAAGAACTTCAACCAATCGCTTCGGCATGCTCTGGACCAGATTTTTGATCACGGTGGGTTGCACTGATACCCAGGCGTTGGCGATCGACTCCTTCAGCTCGTCGATTGTTGCGTACTGATTAGCGTCACTGTAAATCTTGTGCACAATGATGGCCCAGAGGTTTTCCATAGGGTTTAGATCAGGTGAACACGCGGGCCAACCGAGAGTCTCTACGTTGCTCCTTGCAAGCCATGCCGACTAGCATGGATAGCAGCGTTGTCGTGCATTAAAGTGAAGGCCTGGCTACGATGCCGTCGGATAAACGGCAGAAGACGATCCTCTGGAACCTTCTGGTAGTCCTCGGAGTTCACACGGCAAGAAACGAATGCAAGCTCGAGTTGACCAGATCCACAGAATGCACCCCAAACCATGGCGATCCACCACCAAAGTTGCGTCGAGAGAAGACACGCGGTGGCTTCCGTAGATCACGCCAGTTACCTCTCCCACCATCCGGTCCGTCCAGATTGAACTTTTTTCGTCGCTCCAGATCATCTGAAGCGTTTGGAATGATTGGGGCCACGGAGCAGCGTTTGAGCGAAATCGCCTTACATTTGACCAATCCGTTGTGATGTTTTTGGTAGCAAACTGAACGTGGGTCGCCTTGTGCCGTTCCGTCACTCTTGGCACACGCTTCATTAATTCTCTACTGAGGTTTTTCTTGCGACTAAACTGCCCTCCGAACCGTACTTTTGCTCGTCGAAAGCGAAAGTTTGCTGCGCAAGCAGTTTACACTCATAGTTGAGTCCGATAGAAGGCGTCTGATTCTATTTTCATCAAGCTCCGAAAGCAGTCTCGGACGCCCTCCAGGGTTCTTCTTCCGATATCGTTCAGGATCCCGTAGGTAGTTGTTGATACAATTGTGCGATCGTCCAACATGGTCCGCAATCCTCCTTCTTGACCATCCAGCCGCGTTGAGCGCATCCGTTTGAGATTGTTCAACCGGGGGCAGGCGATTTCCACGAGGCATACCTAGCACGACGTTAAAGGAGTCCGTATATAACCCCTGTTTTCCAGTTTCATTTGTACTAGCAAAGAAACGGTAACTTTCCGTCGATGGACCTATAGTTTTGAAACGGTCACAATTGTGTCTATCATTCACGGAAACCTAATAAAAAATCATGGATGGGCAGGAGGCATTTTATCGGGGTTTTAAAGGGTGAAGATTGCGATGGGAACGCCCACAGACCACCAAAATGTACGGCGAGCCCGGAAACTCGAAATTCTTGGGTGGACATATAGTTATGAAACGCAGTGTATAGGTTCTTTGCATAAATTTAGCATGTTGCTCTATGCTTCTACATGTTTAGAAGCAAAAACATGAGAAAATGATCCTGTAGCAGCTTGCGAACGCTTTTTTTCAACCAGAGTGGGTCGTCTATTCCGAAAGAGTGCTAAAAAACCCCCTTTTTAAGCTTGTAACTTCTAGGAACCTGCAGCTCGGGGCGGGATACTGCGCATTTTTACTGCTGAGCCACAAGAGATACTAACGAAACTAGTCGTTTTTGCGGATGCGTTTACCACTCTTAACACTTCCCTTGTTAGAGAAATGAAATGCAATCGGTGGAAAATCTTTTTTCTTCATTTTCAAGTGTTAAATTTAGTTAAAGGCAGTGGTCGCGATAAAAAACGTTATCTAAAAAACTTCAGAAATCAGCTTAGATAGAAAATAGCTGAAAAACTATGAAGGAAGCGCCGTGGAAAACGGGCTAGAATTAAGGTTTCTAGGGCCCAAAGATGCTAGTTCGTGCACACGTGCACAGCGCAGCAAAACAAGATCGCAGTATCATGCCGAGCAGTCAAAAATCATCGACATTCAGAGGAAGAAATAAATGCACATCTACCTAGTAAAAACAATTGGACAATGAAAGCAAGCACTCCAGTCAACGTTTCTGACTAGATGAGTCCGAAGGGCAATGTTCATCGATTGAAATGCAATTTCAAGCCATCTGATGTTCTTGTTATCAGAGATCATCGCTGCCGATGATGTGGGGTGGGCTCGTCCACCATCAAAAGACAAGAAAGTTTAGGCTTCAAATTTGGCCGGAGCCAGCGGTTTTTTCGCGATTATTTGTGATTGGTCCTACTACTCTAAACCCAGAAAAGGGTTTAGAGAGGAAAAGAAGACAAGCATATTTTATCGCGACCACTGCCTTTAAAGTAGTTTGTTCATCGATGTTAAGACTCCACAAGATTCTTAGAAATTTCGTACAATGTTGGGAAAAGTTCTTTTCTGAAATTTTTTTGAAATATACTGATTGTACTATGTGCTCATGTGGTGGACGGGTTTGTTTTGAATATAGAAAATGCTATTTGTATGGGGCAGAGAAATGCGCTGGCTGCAGCTGTAGCGCCGGTTCTCGCACAAACATTAGGTTGTTTTCGCCTTTTTGCAGAAGTATTCAAACAGCTGGCGCTTTGTCAGCGAATTTTAAAGAGAACATGTACTGTGATTTTTCGATTTAACTTGGGAAGTGCAGTTGAGACGCTGAATAGGCTGATTTAGACGGGAATTTGTCGTCGGCGCCATCCATCCATCTATCGTGTTCTAGCGGGGGGCACTTTGATTCCGATTAATAATTGAATGCCCTTGATTCGAAATTTCTTATGGGCGAATGACCTTTTCGAAATTCACGTTTTATGGCGTGTTTTTGTGGATGTGGGGGGGGGATTGAATCTGTGCGGGTATTGACCGCTGGCTGTGTCGGTTTCTTGCTCTAAATCTGCCGGATAATGGGGCGAAGAATTGGAATGGCTGATGGGGTTGTTTTCGAATTGGCCTGGTCCCGAGTGGAATTGTCTTGTTTTTGTTAGATTGAAGAGGTTCGGCTATTTAGCTTCTTGTAATGATGACGTAAGTTGAGAGGAGTTGAGAGAGGAGGGGGGGGGTGGGGGTGGCGCCGTCGTCCTCGTCCTCTCCGCGACTAATAAATGTTATCGATCGAGGGTTTAAAGTATTGCTAGAAACGATAATTGACAACAACCTCCATCCACTATACAGACCAACTATAAACAACATTTTCGTGTTGGGATGGTGCTGGTCGTGATGAGGATGTGGTTTTTAGGTCTCAAAGGGGTCAAGTTTTGTGGTTGCCGAAATGATTGCCAGCTTGTTCAATAAGTTTCGTCGTTCGATAAGAAAAACACAACTTTATGGTTCAAAATACACTTCATTATTCAGTATAGTCTCCCTGAACAGTAATACACTTGCTTCAACGATCCTCCAATCTGTGGATCCCTGAAGTGAGAATCCGGAAGGTCTGCAAAATACGCTTCAGCAGCCTTTATGACCTCTTCATTTGATGAAAAACGCTTGCCACGCATACATTTTCTGAGCTCTGGAAACAAATGGAAGTCGCCGGGGGCCAAATCTGGTGAATACGGTGGGTGCTCCAACAATTCGAATTTTAATTCATGGATTTCAGCCATTGTCAAAATGCTCTTGTGACACGGTGCATTGTTCTGATAAAAAAGGATTGTTTTCTTCTGCAAACCGGGTCTTTTTCACGATTTTTTACCTTCAACTGGTCTAAAAGGTTGCAATAATATTCAAAATCAATTGTTTTACCAGATTGCAAGTAATCGACAAACAAAATTCCTCTCGCATCCCAAAAAAACTGATGCCATAACCTTCTTGGCCGATTTCCGGACACGAACTGGTTTCGAAGCCGAACAACCAGGTTCACACCACTCCTGAGCCTCTTGTTTCGATTCAGGATCGTGGTGATAGACCCAAATCTCATCCATAGTGATGAATCGACGCACAAAATCCACTTTATCCTTTCTAAAACGCTCCAAATGTTGCTGAGAAAGTCGCAATCGAATGTGTTTTTGTTCCATTGTTAGCGACTGCAGCACCCATTGTGCACACAGCTTTCTAAAACCCAAACTTTCCCTTAAAATAAGGCTCACACTGCCTAATGAGATGTGTAGAGCCTCTACTAAATATCTCTCAGTCCATCGACGATCTTCCAAAACCATATCCTGTATTTTGGCTATGATTTCTGGTGTTGATGCGCTTTTTGGACGTCCTTCACGTGGATCGTCTTCAAGGCTTCTACGACCACGTTTAAATTCAGCAACCCATCTTTCTACTGTTCTAATTGTAGGCGAACAATCATTATAAACTTTTAACATTCGTTCGTGAATTTCTTCTGGTGCTACACCTTCCAAAAATAAGAATTTTATCACTGCACGATGTTCAATTTTTTCAATTGCTGTGACACGGCGACACTAAATGGCTTTTTAACAAAGAATGAATTGACAGATCGAAGTGAAATTTCACATACGTTCATAAGAAGAGTGTACCAACAGAACAAAAAAAATGGGCTAGTAGCAACGCCCTCTCTTGTCGAACGACAAAACTTATTGAACAACCTGGTATGTTAATCCTGCGTATAGACCTATGCAGTTGACATTTGGCACTAACTAGGGCTTACCTTACTTTTCCGATGGGCTTTTACGAAACCGTGTTTTGATAGTTGTGGGTATGGGACACAGCATTGATAATCCGTTTTCCAAATCCTTGAATGCCTCAGAGATTAACAGGAGATTTTCAAAAGTTGGCAATTTCTTAGCTTTGCGTAGTGAAAAGGTGAGCTTTAAACGTTTTCGTAGTTTTTTTGGGCGCTAATCAAGAATATGAGGTCCATTTGTCAATATCTGAAAATCTCCGTCTGATTTGGTCCAGAGCTTCGAAATGGGGAAAATTTTGCTGGCAAAACGCGACTTTTGACGATTTCGAGGTTGCTACGGTCAAATAGCCTCAAAACTTGTAAATAGGGGTCATTCGGGCTACCTAACACAAATCTGGAACCCGTTTATCGATTTTCGATAGATAACGGTCGATTACGGTGGGTATACGGTAGCTCGGTCAAGGTCTCAGATTTGACTCAAAATTTCACTGTGGTTGTTATTTGGGACGCTGAACACGAATCTGAGGTCCGTTTTTCAATTTTCGTAATTTTAAGGTAAGTGACGCCAGCTAAAAGGCATTAGGCCTACCGTAACCTTCAGTAACCCTAAGTCTGGCGACAAATATACCCAGATTCGGGTTCAGCGCCCAAAATAACCCCCCCCCCCCAGTTGGAAGTTCTGAGCCGAATCCGAAAATTTTTTTTGAAAGCCCTTCAAATTCGGTTACCTTTTTTATAAAGCAATGAAAATGTCATTTTTTTTGGAATTCCCGCAGCCGTTTAGGGAATTTCAAGCACGGGTCATTTATGCACTGTCATAGACCTATGGTTTCCCAAACCTCCATGGGAAGTTTAAAGCTGTCCCTAGTAAGAAAGACCTTGAGCGCGTGTTCACGTGCTAGGCGTGCGCGCGTGATGGAAGGTGATGAAAAAAGAAGGTGAAACAATTGGGAAGTGGCGATTGAACTCCACGGACGAAATTGAAAACTGGGAAGGCAGGGAAAGTAGTTTACTGCTGAAGGGATTTCTCCGAAGGCAAGTACACCCTCACCAGGGTCTGCCTTAAATTTCCCGTGGAGATTTGGAAAACCATAGGTCTGTGACAGGACAGAAATGACCTGTGTTTGAAATTTCCTAAATAGCTGCGGGGAATCCAAAAACTGCATTTTTATTGCTTCACAAAACGTACCATCAGGGAATTTTGAGGTGTTCTGAAAAAATTCTTGGGATTCGTCTCATAACTTCCAACTGGGGGTTACTCAGGGCGCTGGACCTGAATCTGGGGTCTAATTGTCGCCAGACTCAGGGTTACTGTAGGTTACGGTGGACATAACGCCTTTTATCTGGCGTTGCTTACCTTAAAATTTCGAAAATCGAAAAATGGACCTCAAATTTGTGTTCAGGGTCCCAAATAACACCCACAGTGAAATTTTGAGTTAAATCTGCGACTTTGACCGAGTTACCGTATACTAGAGTATATCAAACGAATAATATCGATTTTTCCGGATAAATCAAGATTTCTCTTCATGATCGGAATGGTTCCAACAGCTCTTGTTATCACATATTAGTGTAAGTGAAAGGTTCTTATATTTGATAAAAAAAGTGGGGCTTCGTCTATTCATTAACATGCCACAGCCAATTAATTGAGTTTTTATTCGAATAATCCAATAAATGGTTATAGCAATTCTGTGATTGGACACAAATTTACTTTTTCATCAATTATGGGAACCTTGCCCCTCACGTAATGCTTGATACTAAGGGCAGTTAAAACCATATCGTCTCTGAGAAATTATAAGAGCTGATTGGAAAATCGATATCATTAGGTGAAACACTCTACCGCATACCCACCGTAACCTACCATAATATATCGAGAATCGATTAACCGACCATAGATTTCTGTTAGGCAGCCCGAATGACTTCTACGTAGAAGTTTTAATACGATTTGTTCGTATTATTCTCGAAATCTCCAGAAGTCGCGTTTGGCCAGCGAAATTTCTCCCATTTTGAATCATCTGACCAAATCAGTTGGAATTTTTCAAATATTGACAAATGGGCCCCAGATTTGTAATCAGCACCCAAAACAACCCCTAGAAACAAGTTTTCAGCCCAATCCGAGACAATTTTATTTGAACATCCTGAAAATTGTCATTCGAGTACCCCTTTTCTCTTCGCAAAGCTATGGAAATTCCCACTTTCGGGAATCTCCTGTAAATCTCTGAGGCATTCAGGGGATTTGGAAAACGGACTATCAATGCTGTGTCCCATGCCTACAACTATCAAAACATGATTCTCTAAAAGCCCTCGGTAAGGCAAGCACTAGTTAGAGGAACTTTTTTCAGGGCGTCTCCTACCCCGGAGGGTCCTCCCTAGTCAGTGCCTGGAAGATTTATGAAAAGTTGTTGTGGTGTAGAACTCAATTTCGGGTCAGCGGCTCTCTACACACCGAGGAAGGAGTTGTCCTGCCTTTTGCGGCTCTAATTCCGCTCGGGACCACTTCGCTTGCATTGAGTAGCGTGACGTTTCGAACTGCAAAAACGGGACAACTCCTCCCTCGGTGTGTAGAGAGCCCCTGTCCCCTCAATTTCGGACTTAGAACAAAAAACATCAGATTTGGTGTCCTACCCGGGCAATAAATTCACCTTGTAATCGCCTTGTCCTTATATGACAACTTTCTCTCGCTCGTCACCGTTTGGAGATTTGAAATTGGGCTCAGCATAAATAAAAGACCTGAAGTCGACGGGGTTCTGTGGTTAGTCTCTCACCTTTTCAAGTTTGTCAATCTGGGCTTTGCCGTTCAAAAACGTGAGTTTTTTGGTTTTCAGCGTCTCCGTTTTGCAGGGATGAATTTCGCACCGATTTATCCTTGAAATTCTATCTCACATGCCATGCGCGTTCTTTGTTTCGACGACCCTGGGTTTTCTTATACTGCCGACCAGTGTCGAGCACACGTTGTTATTATAGTCGTAATAGAAGGGGAAGGTTGGAGATTTTTCTGGGCCATGGAGGAATTTATGCGTGCGAAATTATCTTTAGCTAGCTAGAGTCTTTCCGGATGGGTCTGTCCGCCCACGCGGTCGGCGTGCGCGTCAAGCAGCCGGCATTTTTCGGGCTTGTAAATCGCTTAGCTGGAAGATTGCACGAATAGTGAATAGCAGTCCGGCCAACCGTTTTCGCTGTTCCTCCAATGTTCTTGCTAATCGATTTACAAGTCTTAAAACCGTCTCCGTAATGGCCGCTCTACACGCACGCCGACCGCGTGTGCGGACAGTCTTATTCGAATAGGCTTTATGTAGGTAATATTTTGTAAGCCTGTTTACGCTAATGGCTGCACTTCATGGTGTTGTTTCTGGATAAGTGATTAGAGTTCTGCAGCGGATATTTTTATGTGGGGCTTTAATATGCACAGCGGACATGAACTTCATTAAGGTGCGAATAAAATGGAGTAATTTATGGCATTTTTTCTATTTTAGGTACCTATTTTTAGTTTTATGAAATTCTCCAAACAGTGAATTGGAGGGAGGAGGTGGAAAGACGTGCAGTGTAGTGTTTTTTGATTCGCCGATTTCAATGTAATGTTTTTGTCTTGAATAGGGAAAAAAAGAAAGGCCGAGGCCATTGCGAAAGTAATTGCAGCGGGAGAAAGAAATCGATTTCGAAATGCTCTGGAGAGGGTTTTCATTAGCTTGATAAATATATTTGGTCGGGAGTCGAAATGTGCTGCGGAAATTGCGTGCTTGAATTTAAGGGGAGTAGGAAGGCATAAAATGATGTAGAATTTTCTATGAGTGAGGTAGGGGTAGCTGCACCTTGGGCGCTGAATACGAAAAGTTTCTCTGGACGTTTGTAGTCCCATGAACGTAAGATATTAATAGTATGTATAATACATAGAAGTAAGCGTGTTTCTATGTAAATTCTCGATCTAACCGAGGTCGATTTTTCCGTTCAAAATTGATTTAATCTTCGGGGTGCTGACCATGAACGTGAGGTCATTTTTCAGTTTTTTGAAGAAATTTACCGTGGTTGGAGTGCTATTTAGCTATTATAGACTATACTCTTGGGCTTTGGTAAAGAGCTCTTCATCTCGAACTTCGTATCTAGCAAGCGCTTGTGGTGAGAAATGTGAAGCCGTTCATCACAAATGTACTGCCTTGCAGCGCGACCGCTCACCGCTGGCGAAGTTCGAAATTTGTATCTTTTTATGAATGCCCCAAACCCTACAAAAGCGCCTTTAAATAGGCTCAGAGAAAAGCGCAGTCAAGATACTTGCCGAGTTGTTGGGAAGGCCAATTTTACTCGGTCACTCACTCCAGGAGCATGATTTGGACTGCTTTTTTTTGTAAAATTCAAAGAAGAGGAACATTCCGCGCAAATTTGAAGGTATGATAGGATTCTTCGTAAAAAATCATCCTAAGCAGTGCACGCTCAAAAAAGGATGGTCTATTCGGTGTCCGAATGCAGCTCGGACCCCCTCAAGCCCCAGCCCTGCGGAGCTCCACACTCAGCGCTGAACCGTGAGCGCCGCTTATTTTGAGTCTCAGTTCGAATTTCATGTGAAAAATCGGTCTTAGAAGCGTACTGGAGTGGCCACTTTTTCCAATCAGCATTCCCCTCTTGAGGTCCCTTTATCGATTTCCATAGATTACGGTAGGTTACAGTGGGTGTACGGTAGTTTGGGTAAAGTGTCGGACTTGATTTGAAATCTTTTTTATGCGGGATATTGGGGGATGTGAGCACGATGCCGAGGTGTATTCGCCGATTCTCGATCAATTAAGATAGGTTGCGCCTATTTAATAACCTGAGACCTACTTACAGGACACTGTGAATGGCATGTGGATCGAATCCACACCGCTGGTGTGGCTAAGGAGCAGTTCGGCTGGCACACGCGACGCGCGCGACGGAAAAACGCTCATGTTGTTGTTGTGTCAGACGTAGATTCAGCGTCGAAATCAATATCGTCATCTCTCGTTTCGCTCCGAGAAGCAAACTAAAAAAAAAACTCTGAAAAAACTTATATAAAAAGTGCGAATTCCACCGAAACAATGGTATGAGAAGCACTGCGTCTTAAAAAGTACATCGTAAACAAAAAATATGATCAAAATGATAAAAATTGTAAAAGGGGACGGCTAAAATGGAACAGGAACTACTTCTTTTGAGAGCCCTCGGTTAACGCGCTCCATGGATGACGCGCGCTCGCAGCGTTTTTGCGGTGCGCGCGTCGTGTGTGCTAGCCGAACTGCTCCTTAGCCACACCCGCGGTGTGGATTTGATCCACATGCCCTGTGAATAGTGTAGAGGCCTCCATGTTATCCTCATTTTTTTTTAGGGAAAAACTATCAAGTCCGTCTAAAAGCATTCTGCGAAATCAGAGGCATTTTTCTAGAACACCCGCTAAATCTTTTGCTTATTACCCAGTAAATGAGCCAACATCTCACAAAAATCAAGAGAAGTTACTTGTAATATAAATGTAACTTACTTGAATGTCTCAAGTAACTCACATTTATATGACATGTAACTTAAATTTATATTACATGTAAGTTACACTACTTCACATTCAGCCTACATTTGAGTTTTCACTATGGTTGGCCATCACGTGACGCGGACGACACGCTACGCAGAGAGCGCGTGCCAGACCACACTACGCAAAAAAAAACGCTGTGCAGGGCCTTCTCTGCTGGTGTGGAGTCAAGTACCTCAATTCGGGTAATTGGACCTGCAGCAACGCCAGTGGTAAGCGTGAGCCTGCTACTGCGTCGTACATCAACCTTAGAAATATATTCTTGGCCGATTTAAGTTACTTGCGACTCATATTGTGCCATTTAAGTTACATGTAGCATATCGGGGGCGCACTGCGCACAGTATCCACTCAGAAATGGAAAACAAGTTACTTGTAACATATCTAAGTTTATATAAGTTACTGGTGACTTATCTCAGGCCATTTAAGTTAAATGCAACATATCGACAGAAGCCGCGTGCGCTGCACCTCCGATATGTTACATGTAACTTAAATGGCACAATAAAAGTCGCAAGTAACTTACATCGGCTTAGATATGTTATAAGTAACTTGTTCTCATTTTTCTGAGATGACAACATTGCAGGGATGAATTGATTGAAGAAAGAGGAGTACAATACGATTCTATGGCATCTTGTCCCCATAGCCGTTCACTCTCTACCCAGAAATCAATAATTGACCTTCAAGTCTCCGTTAATCTCAGTGTTTGATGGATCAGGCATGCTAAACCTAAACCTTGAAAAGGGAGGAAACCTCAACCTGTGGCGAGCTGCGACTGGGGTGGGAAATCACCGGGTGGGAAGAGTTGCCCGGAAACCGTACAATGCCGCTGTAGGGTTTGGTCTGTAATTACAGTACCGTGGCGAAGGAGCCGCATTCCTAGCCACTGCATATTTGCCACACTAACGTACTTTGAAACCTGACGCGAAAACTCGGTTTCTGACCAAATCCTACCAGCGGCATTGCATTCATCCTTCTTCCGGAAATTCTTACCTGTTATATTTACATGTTGGCTCATTCAGTGTGTAATGAAGTAATGTGTACTGACAAGAGAAGTATACAAAGCGTAGGTCGGATCTGCCAAAACGACCAGTGTCGTTAGTATCTCTTGTGGCTCAATAGTAAAACCGCGCAGTATCCCGCCCGAGCCGCAGGTTCCAAGAAGTTACAAGCTTTAAAAGTCATTTCTTGTGTTTTTTGTACCTTCCATAAAGCGCGTTAGTCTTCGGAAAATCCGGAAACGGACCTCATAAATGTGATCAGCGCCCAAAACTATCCACCTATGTACAATTTGGGTGAAGGCACATTCTCCATACTTTGTCCAGACTGACGGCGTTTTGGACTTGTACGGATTTTCGGTTGGGCGTTTATTTCTACCAATTGAGATCTCTGGAAGCATTTTAGAAAAATGTTCCAGATTTGACTTGAAATTCTCCCAGGTGGGTTTTTTGGGGCGCTGATCACGATTCTGTGATTTGTTAGTCGATTTTCAGAAGTTTTCGGCTCATTTCGTTTGAAGATTTCCAACCGGGGAAAATTTCGAGGGAAAAACGCCACTTTCGAGATTTCCGGTTTTCTGCGATAGATATGTCTCAGAATCATTTGCTGAGGGTTATTTGGAGTGCTTAACACGAATCTGGAGTCCGTTTATCGTCTTGTTGCAGATTACGGTAGATTACGGTGGGTATACGGTAGTTTGGTCAAAATCGCAGATTTTACTCAAAATTTGTAAATGGGGGTTATTCGGGGTGGAGAATACGAATTTAACGCCCGTTTATCGATTTTCAAAATAGTAAGGTGGGTTTTGACCCCTAAATGACATGTTACCTACCGTGACCTACAGTAAACCTCAAAATTTCGACAAATGGACTCCGGATTCGTGTTCACCACCCTAGATTACCCCCACATACAACTTTTGAGCCAAATCCGAGAAAATTTTTTTAAACTCCAAAAAAAAAATGCCTTTTCGCGAGGCTTAAAAAATATTCATAACTTTTTTGAACCTGCGGCTCGGGGCGGGATACTGCGCATTTTTACTATTGAGCCAGAAGAGATACTAACCATAATAGTCGTTTTGGCAGATCCGACCTACGCTTTTTATACTTCCCTTGTGAGTTCAATCGTTTGCGAGTTTGCAGAGGGGAACGTGCTTTTTGATGTGAGCTCATCGAGGCGTTGGGCTGTAAAGGTTGCAGTCTTTCTATGCAAGTCCGCTAATTTTCCCATAGCGTTTTTCTGAGACTATTTAGCATTCTCTGTGGCCGTTTTATATGAGCACTTATTCTCGCTGCTTTCTTTGGGTCTATTATGGCAGTTGGAAATGGCGTTTTATTTGTTTTACGATTCTTCAGTTCGTGTGTTTTTTGGAGTCTTTCGCCATTAAAGCGCCAGCACTTTTTCTCTGGCTCTAGAAAATATTATGCATTAGAGCAGTTTGACGCATGAGGCTGGTCAGGGAGAGCGCGAGTTGATATATATTTATCGATTCGAGTGCGATTCTTTTTCTTTATTCAAGTGCCTATATCTCACCACGGAGAATATATAGACGCCCGATACACTAATATTTGCTAAGAATCGCTCCGTGTGCAGCGCGGAGCGAGGGATCAACGGGTGAAATTTATTTAGGCTTATGTGACCAGTTAGATATCGAGGGATCTGATTGGATAGTTGCTTACACCATGCTTACACCGTTGGGCAGGAGCACTTCTAATGCTAATTGCCGGATTAGATAGATTTTATACAATTAGCAGAACTCATCCAAACACATGATTTGCATTGAAAATGCTCCCGTATGAGCCGAGGAAATTGTGCTCTCTTTGAAGGCAGCATACGTGCTATACTTGTTTCGAATCGAATAATCGGATGAGTATCCGACTGTTTCAGTCGGGTAAAAAAGTCGACTTTTTATTCTACAAGTCGGTTATTCGAAAAAGTGCGATATCCGACTACAATCGAGAAGTCGAGTATTCGAAAAAGTGCGATATCCGACTACAGTCGAAAAGTCGAATATTCGAAAAAGGGCGATATCCGACTACAGTCGAATATTCGAAAAAGTGCGATATCCGACTACAGTCGAAAAGTCGAATATTCGAAAAAGTGCGATATCCGACTACAATCGAAAAGTCGAGTATTCGAAAAAGTGCGGTATCCGACTACAGTCGAAAAGTCGAATATTCGAAAATGTGTAATATCCGACTATAGTCGAAAAGTCGGATATTCGAAATAAATTCCATCTGGAGCAAGTATACTGCATAGTTTACATGTTCCGAATCGAATAATCGGACGAATATCCGACTGTTTCAGTCGGATAAAAAAGTCGACTTTTTATTCGAAAAGTCGAATATTCGAAAAAGTGCGATATCCGACTACAATCGAAAAGTCGAGTATTCGAAAAAGTGCGATATCCGACTACAGTCGAAAAGTCGAATATTCGAAAAAGGGCGATATCCGACTACAGTCGAAAAGTCGAGTATTCGAAAAAGTGCGATATCCGACTACAGTCGAAAAGTCGAATATTCGAAAATGTGTAATATCCGACTATAGTCGAAAAGTCGGATATTCGAAATAAATTCCATCTGGAACAAGTATACTGCATAGTTTACATGTTCCGAATCGAATAATCGGACGAATATCCGACTGTTTTAGTCGGATAAAAAAGTCGACTTTTTATTCGAAAAGTCGAATATTCGAAAAAGTGCGATATCCGACTACAATCGAAAAGTCGAGTATTCGAAAAAGTGCGATATCCGACTACAGTCGAAAAGTCGAATATTTGAAAAAGGGCGATATCCGACTACAGTCGAATATTCGAAAAAGTGCGATATCCGACTACAATCGAAAAGTCGAGTATTCGAAAAAGTGCGATATCCGACTACAGTCGAAAAGTCGAATATTCGAAAAGGTGTGATATCCGACTACAGTCGAAAAGTCGAATATTCGAAAATGTGTAATATCCGACTATAGTCGAAAAGTCGGATATTCGAAATAAATTCCATCTGGAACAAGTATAATACGTGCCCGAAAAAGGCATCGATTTTATGACATAAATTGAAGTTTTGGAGCTGTCGGTATTTGAAACTTACAAAAAACCGACGAGAACTGGACGCAAATAGAGGGATAACGGATTGATATTCTTATGGAGGAAAAGTGGACGAGTTACATCGCGGCATACCCGTTCGGGTGAAACAGCGGAGCTAGCGGTGGAGTGGTGGTGATAGCGAAGCTGATAGACTTTTACGGCCTCTAATAGTAGCTCATTTTGTTGAAAGCTTTGAAACCTAGCCAATTACCATTCTCGAACGAGCAATCTGGACGAGTTTTCATTTGGGGTGGAGAGTGCAAAGCGAATGGGCGGAGAAAATCGAGTTTTTCTCCAATTTCTAAAAGTGCGCACATAAAGTCGGCCCGAAGTAGAGTGTCCGCCCACGCGGTCGACTTGCGTGTCAAGCGACTGTCGCGAAGGCATTTTTCCAGCTTGGAAATCGGGTGGAGTTATTACTTGGAGAATGGTGCATAAAATCTCAGCCAGCTGTTTGCAGTTATGGGGAGGCTCATCGGAACTAATGCCATTGCGGCGGTCGCTCCACACGGACGCCGACCGCGTGGGTGGACAGTCCTACTTGGACAGAGTAATTATGAAACGGTCAATGTGCGGATCCGACTCCATTTGTGCAATGTTTGCTGTACTTCGCAGTGCAACCTCATCAAGGGTGGTTTTCAGACACTTAGATTAAGCTGGTCATAAAAGCCTCCTTGAAAAAATCACGGGAAAACCGATAGGCCGGTATCATACTTCCCGCGTCCAGCGACAGCGACAGTGCATATTAGGCATATTGATTTTTGATCGATATAGATAGTAAACATTGAGTCGCGTCGCTTGTCGCTGGAAGTATGATCCCGGCCATAGGCGATTTTTTAGGGGTGCGCATATATTAGGTTGTCCGATAAGTTCTTGCCGTTTTTTAAATTTTGCGTAATATAATTGTAATATATAATATAATAATATAATGTAATGTAATAATGTAATATAATATAATATAATATAATATTAATTTAATATATTTTTAATTTTTTTAATTAATTCTTTAAATTTAATTTAAATTTAAATTTTTAAATTAAATTCTTCGCAAACCAATATCGAGCAGTTCTTTCAGCTATGGCACCCTCTCCGTATACGGCACAAATCTCTCTAGCAGCTTCCGTGGCTTTGGCACCTCGGTTAAACGCAAAAAGTAGATGGTGTCGAAAATGCTCGTTTTTGTCGACTTGACACTCCATTTAAATGCTCTAAAAATTAACAAAAACTAATCGAAACAAAAAAACCAAATAGATTTTCTTGTAGAGCAAAAAAGTCTCTTTCGAATAACACAAAACATTGTACCAAAAAATTTCATTTCGATCGCTAATTTTTTAATTTAAAAAAACGGCAAGAACTTATCGGACAGCCTAATATTTTGCTGGCAAGTTAGTAATTACGGATTTTTTTCTCAGAAAATAAAAGACAGTTATTTCGTGGAACGAAATAACTTTATTCTGTAATGTACTGCCCATTTGAGCAATTAATTTTTGCCATCTTTCAGGCAACATAATTCCACGTTCACAAAACTTCTATTTGTAATCAGCAAAAAATTTAATCAGGTACGAATTTGACATCATTATCATTATTGATATTTTTACCATTTAAGGAGTTTTGCAAAGATCGAAATAAAAAGTAATCAGATGGTGCACGGTCAGGACTATATGGTGGATGTGGCAAAACATCCCAACCAAGCAACGAATCGGCAAATCGAAAAGGTGTTGTATCTCATCATGACAATGCAAGGTCACACACATCTTTAGTCATTCGGCAAAAATTACTGGAGCTTGGTTGGGATGTTTTGCCACATCCACCATATAGTACTGACCTTGCCCCATCTGAATACTTTTTATTTCGATTTTTACAAAACCCTTTGAATGGTGAAAATTTCAATAATGATAATGATGTCAAATCGTACCTGGTTCAATTTTTTGCTGATAAGAACCAGAAGTTTTATGAACGTGGAATCATGATGCTGCCTGAAAGATGGACAATACATTACAGAATAAAGTTATTTTGTTCCATGAAAAAAATTTTCTTGTATTTTCTTTAAAAAAAACGCAATTACTAAGTTGCCAACCCAATAATAATATGTTTTTTCTCTCTCCCGACGCATAAAGTTTTGGCTAATGATCTAAATTCTTTTGAGTTTCAGATGACGCGAATCATGCGATCGTTACATGTGACACCATGCATGTGTGAGACGTGTGCGCCGAAACATATTCCACCAAACGAGCAACCGCAACGGCCAAAAGTCAGTTGAACGTACATAGTCATTAAATATAGGCCGTGAGACTATGGGCTGAGGCAGTCAGCCGCTCTTACATATGTAATTCATTTTCGATTAAAGGAAGCTGACATCACCCAAGTGTTGTCCACGATATTCCCCGGAGCCACACCGCAACAACTGGCTGGACTGGCTGAGATGGCGAAGTTGAATCGAACTGTGCCGCCACCGCAACGGATGGGAGCTGGTGAGGATAAAGAGGTCTAGACAGATGAGAGCCAGACTTATGACCAGATCTCATCATTTCAGATTTGAGGTATATTTGAAAATCCTGATTTTCTTGCTTTGTAGGATATGCTGGTCATCCGGGAGGTGGAAAAGCGCCTGTTCCACCAATGGAGGATAGGGGAGCAGTAGCCGAGTAAGCGAGGACGTATGGTGGAGCAGCTGCAGCGAAGCGATTCGGAATCCCTCCTCCGGTCTCTACCTACTATCAAAGGAAGGATAGCAATACATGTGAGCATCTCGTTTTTAATGCCTGCAGGGCTCGTATATGCTGGATAAAAACGAAGCCTCCTATGGTTCCTCCGCGCGCGTATGCGGAGCGGAGGTTGCAGACTGCTGAAGAGGGATGAAAGGAGCAGGATGACACGCACGCGCGCTTGCCATTGTTGATGGTAATTTAGTTTTTATACAAAGTGTAGGCGCAAAAAACTATACTTGTCTTTTCTCCTCAGATCAATATTTGAACCAAATCAATGTTGTTCCCAAACTTTGACACCTAAACTTTGCGTATTCGTGAGATTATAGCCCCCTCCCCCGAAAACGTCTTTTTGTCTTGAAAGGCCGGAGATCGGCAGCCCGTCATCTACTCAGGCGATTATTGATTGGGAGAACGAGCCGAACTGTCAGGCGGCTCCGATTGCTGTTCTGTGCGGCTCGGGGCCGAGAATCGCCTTAGTAGCACCACTATGGGAACCCCCATGACAAGCACAGAAGACCCAATGCTGAATACTCTTCAAATCGAGAGAAGTTTTTCAAGGATTTTTTTCTACTTTATTCCTCTATTTGGTGGACCTACTACGCAGAAGCATTTAAAATCAAAGGTACGATTCTTGAGGTAAAACTAAGGGGTTATCTCGAACACAAAATGGAGTCTTGGAGAAGGAGCTTCTGGGGATTGTGGGGAAGACGGAACCAATTCTTTGTTGTCAAATTTTTCTCGGTGCACATGGTTAGATCAAAAAGTGTCAAAAAAATCTTTGTTTGGACTCCAAGAATAATATAATATTGTGTCCAAATATTGTCGAGACTGGTTATCTGAGACTTTGAATTTGAATGTGGTCTCCATTTTAAGTTTATCGGAAGATTACGGGACGCTGTTGTGACTCATGACATTAAAGTTACCGTAGTCTACCGCAATTTGTCGAAAATTGGAGGCGGACGTCAGATTCGTCTCAGGCAATACACGGCTGCGAGCCGCACCGAACAAGGATCGGAGCCGCCTGACAGTTCGGCTCGTTCTCCCAATCTCCGGGCCACTGCTGTTGCTGTTCGGGCCAACCGGAGCAGCCAGGACAGGAACTGCAGTGGCCCGGAAGGCAACAGTAGTGGCCCTGACAGTAACAGAAGCCGACTTGCAGATTGGGAACACGAGCTGGACTGTCAGGCGGCTCGGGTCCGAGAATCGCCTGAGGTGTTCAGTGCCCCGATTAACCACCTCGGATGGAGGTTGGGTAAGTTCTCACCGATTTCTGGAGTTTTGGTAAACAATGGTGAAGCTCTTTAGTTGACCTCAGGCGATTCTACGCCTAGAACCATCTGACAATTGTGCTCGTTCTCTCGATCTAAGGGTCGGCTTCTATTGCTGTCATGGCCACTGCTGCTGCTGTCCGAGCTCCTCCAGTTTGCCCTAACAGCAACAGCAGTGGACCGGAGATTGGGACAACTGACAGACGACTCCGATTCTTGTTCGGTGCGGCTCGGGGCCAAGAATAGCCTGAGGATGTTTGGGCCTGAGCCTCTCTTCCGGTTAACTGTTGTGAGACTAATTTTGATATGTTTTTGAGTATTTAATGCCTTTCTATAGCATGGTATATAATCACAAGATATCACAAGGTTGCTGAGTTGAATACAAAACCTAGGTTTTGGGCAGGAATCGAACCCGCATTGCATCGCTTACCGTGCGAGAGTGTTACCATTACGCTGCATTACAAAAACATCCAAATTTGTCTTCAAAAAGGCTCAGCTTAAAGGCAGTGTTCACGATAATCTTCAATTCTGAGATTATTCGCTATATTGATTCAGTGGCCCCCGGGTAGAACTAAAATGACGTAGAAATAGAAAAAAACGCACCAGAAGTACACGAAATCCTTAAGTATCACCCCACCTCCTAAGTATCACAGGAACTGTTTGTTGTGACAATTATATCTTTTGTGGACCCGTCCTTTGCAATCCTCTACTCTCAATTGCTCCGTTCTCTCCTTAGGACCCTAACTAATCCTGCTTTGCATAAAATATTCCTCTATTTTCGATTGACCCAATTTTCCACAGGTGACAACTACCATGAACATGTTCATCCAACCGGACTACTGGTCCATGTTATGGAATGATGTCCATGAAATGCGACGTTTTAATGCGTTTCTCGCCGTTTCTTCGAAATTTCGGTAACACTTGGTGGCCAACGCATTGTTTTATAAGAAAAATTCTGGTACGAAAATCATCGTGAACACTGCCTTTAACGGAATGCAATCCCGATTTGTGCTTACCAGATCATACCCGTTAACGGGTGATTGCTGTTGTGCCTACACAGTTCATGTGTAATTAGCTGAGGAATGCAGAGGGTGGTGTCAGAAGTGTAATGGTAGCACTCTCACCCGGTAGGCGATGCAATGCGAGTTCGATTCCTGCCTGACACCTACGTTTTGTATTCAACTGAGCAGCCTTCTTAGGCGATTCTCGGCCCCGAGCCGCACAGAACAGCGATCGGAGCCGCCTGACAGTTCGGCTCGTTCTCCCAATCTTCGGGCCACTGCTGTTGCTATTCGGGCGAAATGGAACAGCCCGGGCAGCAACAGCGGTAGCCCTAAAGCACCATCAGCGGCCCAGACAGCAACAAAGCCGACTTGCAGGTTGGGAGAACGAGCCCAACTGTCAGGCGAATCGGGGCCGATAATCGCCTGAGTTGTGATATGTTGTGAGGCTATATTACGAGTCTAAAAATGTAAACTTCTCGACCGTCTCTGATCTGCCAGAGCACAGTAAGGGAAATTTGATAACCTGGAAAAGCTGCTTTTGTGCGAACTGGAGGAGCCTGGACAGCAAAAGCGGTGGCCCGTACAGCAACAGAAGCGGATTCGCAGGTGGGGGAACGAGCCGAAGGGTCAGGCGGCTCCGGAGCGAGAGTCGCCCGTTTTAGCAACATAAATAACCCTATTAGCGGAGTTTGGGAGAAGGCAAAACATGACACAATACTCAGGCGATTCACGGCCCCGAGCCGCACCAAATAGGAATCGGGACCGCCTGACAGTTCGGCTAGCTCTCCCAATCTCCGGGCCACTGCTGTTGCTGTTCGAAGCAGCCCGGACAGCAACTGCAGTGGCCCGGTAAACAACAGCAGTTTCCCTGACAACAACAGAAGCCGACTCGCAGATTGGGAACTCGAGCCGAACTGTCAGGCGGCTCGGGGCCGAGAATCGCCTGAGTAGGTGCCGGTGGTGGGATTTCGATGTGTGAAACTCAGGATCGTGTTGTTTCATAATGCTCCCTGTTTTGAGCTGGAAAGCTTACTCTAATGGAATGGTACTTTACCTAAATTTCCATTTTTTCAGGTTTGTTGACACCGTCTGCTGTGTCAGCACCGGTGGCAGCCGTCATGACAGCGTCTCCAGGTCCATCATCCGAGGGCGAATCAGCAGCTGACCAGTGTGCTCAACCTGCTCAGGAAAATATCCCTGCTGCTACTGTTACTGCAACTGCCACGGTTACGGCTGTGCCACCTCAACTGCATCCTGTCGTGTCTATGCCCAATATCAGTCAGATGGCGTCGTTACAGCAGGTTGGACTCATTAGCGACCCTTTCAGACAGTGGATCTCACATTCCATTTCAGTTCTTCCCTCAAAGTTCGTGTGCTGATGCCGGTGCTGCTCAGACGCCACAAACCCCAGTCTCGTTGCCGACATCTCAACCACAACCGGCATCCGCTCCAACACCGTCGTCGGCTGCCGGTGGACAGCCGACACCTCAGGGAATGTTCTCACCGGCTATGGTCGATATGCTGCGAATGAATGCCGCCCATGCGACAGGATCTCCTGGTTTCTTGCGAGGACGAGGACGAGGACGCCCGAAATTGATTGGTGGGTTTCGATTACTGATGATGCGTTTCGGGGGTTGAAAAAACGAGGCTGTGTTTGAGGGGAAGGTCTGGGGGGGGGGGGGTGGGGGATGCGATTGGGGATTTTTCGAGAATAGGTTCTGTTAGAGCACGTGGATTCTGCTGTATGCAGTGTCGTAGGGACATTGGAAGCACAAAAAATTTTTCTCATATTTTTTAGAAGTTTTTTTAGCGTAGATGCCTGCCCTAGTAAATGAAAATGTCACAGAAGTTGATGTTTTTGTTGAAATCTTACCTCGGCAGCAGTTGAATTTGGAAATTTGATGGGCGTTAGAAGCTAGATTTTAACGAATAATTTATGTACTCTGCTTCTCTAGGGCAAATTCCTGTTCGCAATTGCGTCTCGTGACGCTTTGCAGCCGCACGCGCTCGAGTCAGGCGAGTTTCCAGCGCTGAAGCTAACTCGAGGTGGCTTTTTTCTATAAAGTTTTCTTAAATTTTTCTCAGTTTCCAATTTCTGAAACTTACCTAGGGTCAACAGATCGCCGGCTGCGGCGCTGGAAACTCGTCAGGCCCGGGAGCGTGCGGCCGCAAAGCGTGTCGAGACGCAATTGCGGACCGAAATTTGGCCCCGAGAGGCACAGTAGACCTTCTTAAGAGTCTCCGAACAAAATATATTCGAAAATGATGATTTCAAAAGTTTCGCATTAACAAAATTTTTGGATAGAATCTTGTAAAATTTCGAAATGAATGAATGAAATAGAAAATCTGTCCCTCTTTGCGATTTGGATGGAGGATTCGAGCACTGATTTGAATATTCGAATATTATTCGGATTTTCGAATAATCTCCGTATAGGATAATGATTGAGCAGTTTTTCGGTTGCTGATTGTTCAAATGTTGTGACATGAGGTTGGCTAAACACTTGAGATCGTGAATTCTCCGACTTTAACCGGGTTTCGAGGAGCCGAATTAATGGCAGTCCGGAATCAATCAAATATTCGAAAAACCGAATAATTTGAAGTTATTCTGGGATAGGACACTCCAAAACAGAATAAATTAAATTAACGAATGAACCGAATATTCAGAAAGAAAAAAAAAGAAACCTTTGCGTGACTCAAGCATTGGAATATTGGAACAACTAGAAAAAAGTCGTTCCCCTCGGCCCCAGTTCTTCGGATCGGGTCCGAATCGGACAAGTATTCTTGAGTATACCAAACATTCAATTATTACTAAATTCGATTTACTGAGCGAAAGTATCCGACTCACTCGGGACAATGGATTATTTGTTTTCTCGAATATTCGTTCCATTTGGTGAATTAAATTGCTCGACTTTTGGAAAAACCGATTAATTCAATCCAGCAAAGGGATAGAATATTCGAGAAAACGAATAATTCATTGTCCCGAGTGAGTCGGATACTCGACGAATCCAGAAATATACCTCGCTTAGTGAATCAAATTTAAGAATACTCGAATGTTTGATATATTGAAGAATGTTTGCCCGATTAGGACCCAATTCAAAAAACTGTTGCCATTTGAGTCATTCGGTGATTTAATTTTTTTTCTATTATTCGCTTTATTGGATGATTTAAATTCGTCTTTTTTATGTTCGATTCATTTGGCGATTCGATATCTATTCGATGTTTGATAAAATCGATTCATCAGAGAATTCGCATTTTTTCGATTATTCGATTCATTCATTAACTCAGTTTATTCGTAAAGTAAAAATATTGATTTTTTCCAATACTTAGCGAGTTTGATGGTGCGGCATTGGAACATGCAGCCATCGCAGGAATGGTTCGACGGTGTTCGTGAATTATTCGGAAATTCTTCAAAATTACGAATATTTATTCGAATATCCCTATAAATTTGCTGAATATTCATTCGAATTAAATACAATACGTGTTTTTGAATCTACTAAACCTATTGAAAAATTAGGAAATCTTATTTGGATATATTCAATCATTCCGCAGTTTTCAAAAGGCCATTTTTGGAAGTATAAATTTTTATTCAGGAACTTTTCCTATGCAATTTTGGGGTCACTCGGGTCATTCAGTCGTTTGAGGTGCTATATTAGTACCGTTTATGGATTTTTCATTTTCTCGAAAAATTTGAAATTTCACTGTGGACCCACTCAGAAAAGTGAAAACAAGTTACTTGCAATATAAATGTAAATTACTTGAACGTCTCAAGTAACTTACATTTAAATTGCATGTAACTTAAATTTATATTACATGTAGGTTACACTCATGTTGCATGTAACTTACATTTATCTATTCTTTATGGGTGGAAATCAGGTGAAGCAGGCGACACGCAACGCAGAAAATGCGTCGGCACGCGTCTCCGACCACGCACTAAGCGCAAAACGCTGTGCAGGTTCTTCTATGTTAGAGTGGGGTCAAGTACCTCAAACTTGGGTAATTGAACCGACAGCAACGCCTGTGCTAAACCTGACCCCGAGAATGCGTCGTGTACTCCCCTTGGAAATGCCTTCTTAGCAGATTTACCTTACTTGTGACTTATCTTGGGCCGTTTAAGTTACATGTAACATATCGTAGGGGCACACAGAAAAACGAAAACAAGTTACATGTAACATAAGAGGCCGAAAACAAGTTACTTGTAACATATCTGAGCCGAAGTAAGTTACTTGCTACTTATCTCAGGTCATTTAAGTAACATGTAGCATATCTAGGAAGCACTCTCTGCGTAGCGTGTCGTCTGCGGCCACACATAGTGAAAATATAAATGTAAGTCACATGTAACATACGTGTAACTTACATGCAATATAATTTTAAGTTACGTGTAATATAGAAGTATTTTGCATGTAATATATATGTAAGTTTGTTGAAACATTCAAGTAAGTTACATTTATATTACAAGTAACTTGTTTTGATTTTTCTGAGCACTACAGGCGGTATCCCGTCGATATGTTGCATGTAACTTAAATGACCTGAGATAAGTCTCAAGTAACTTACGTCGAATTAGAAATGTTACAAGCATATTGTTTTCGGCCATTTATGTTACAAGTAACTTGTTTTCATTTTTTTTTGAGCATGATCTCTCCGGTGATAAGTCCGGATTCTCATATGAAAATTGGATAGCTCATCATGTTGTCCCATCTCATGCACGGATTATGATGGGGAAACGCTTCTGACTAGAAATCGCAATTGTTTTCTACTTTAAGGTGATGAGCTGGATGCGGATTTGGTTGATTATATGGTGACGGTTAAGCAGGCCGATCCTCATGGTCATCTAACGGCATCACAAGCGCTCATCATCGCTAAGCAATATATCCTTGAGAAGGTTTGTTTTTGTTTGAGAAGATGTGATTAATCGGGTTGACCTTGGAGATTTGTTTGTTTACGTGCTGGTTTTAGGCTCCGGGATTGCTAGAAGAGCATGGCGGTCACGTGAAGCTGAAGCTGACATGGGCCATGAAGTTGGTCTCCAGAATTGCTGAGAGGCAAAAGGTTTGGAAAAATTTTTCTCTAGTAGGAGGATTTTCCCTAGAGAGAATTTTGTTTAGGAGATTGAGTTGGGTCTGCCGGCTGGAAGCCTGTCGAATTTGGGACGGCATCAGTTGAACAGCCTGAATAACTCATTGACTGGTGGCGGATTCATGGCCGACATGATGACGCAGAATATCCTTAGCCATCATATGATGATGAACATGAATCCGCAAATTAAACAGGAAATCCCGTCGGGTACGGAAGAGCCGAAGGAGGAAATGCAGCCAACAGGTGAGAATTGTTGGTTTTCGGGAGGGTTTGCTTTCATAATGGTAGGACACCCCCTGGATTTGTCGGTCTCGCGTTTGTTGAGCAAGATAGATCTTTTTCGTCAATACTACTGTGATCAGGATGTGAAATTACCCCCGTTTACCTTTTTTTGGGTTAGATCGAATGTTTGTGCACTTTTCTAGAATACATTTGTGTTTTGAATCGCGTATCAAAAAAATAGGATACCCTTGGGTTAAATCGGATTTTTCGTCCGATGAGATTGTGTGATCAAAAACCTAATGGCCGTTGGGCCTTTCTCGCATCTTTGCTTCAACAAATACTTGATTTCATATACTTTCGAGCGAACTGATCAAGTCTCTACAAGTCGATATTGCTCAATTTCTCGAGTATGGCCGGTTGGAGCGCAGATATCGAGAGATATCGCCGGCCATTGGCTCAGATTCGACGAACTAAAGTATCGCAGATACTCCTCATTTTGATGAGATCAGGTCTGTAGACTAGCTACACTGGGCAGGATAGTTATTGCCGAGCAAAGAAGCCGACCATAGACCTGCTCACGTGAACTTTCTGGTTGTCCTGCTAGAAACTGCAACTTTTTTTGCCCGAAAACAGGGGCAAATGAAAGTAGGTGTTACTGTGATATCCTCTGGTACTCAATGGAGATCATCCAACTGATGGCGAACGCAAGCTGTAGACGTCCTTGACGGGCAAATGCTCTGACGGATTATGGGACATCTACTTTCGCAGTTGTGAAGACTAACTTGGACACCACCTATCCTCGAACTCCTTTAGTATCACTTCCGACCTTCAGACCTATCTAGAGTCAAACTCTTCTCGTCGGAAACCACCGCCTATACACAAATGGTTGAAGTAGCTAGCTGTCCGCTCCAGCCGTCGAAACTGCGGTTGCAGATCTCCCATAACCTGTCAGAGCATTTGCCCGTTAAAGGCATCGTACGCGCTGAAAACCACTCACCGTTTTTTGAGTTTGAATCATTGGTTGGGCCCCTCTGAGAACGTGGGTAGAGTTTATCGGATCACCGACGCATTATTGGTAAGATATGGGTGATGGAATGCCTTGAATTCCACCAAAAGAGGCCGGCCTTCTGACCGCCATGTGGCATAAAATAAAAAAGGAAGAAGCTTCTCAACAAGCTATGTCGCGTAAATGAGTGGAAGTTGATGTATAACTTGTTGATAAGCTACCTTCTTTTCTCATTTGAGGCCACATGGATGTCGGAAGGTCGGCCACTTTTGGTGGAATTCGAGGCATTCTATCTCCCATATCTTACCAATGATGCGTTGGTGACCCGAAAAAACTCTACCCACGAGCTCAGGCGGGCAAAGCCAGTGATTCAAACTCAAAAAACGAGTGGTTTTCAGCGCGTAGGATGTCTTTTAGGACGTCTGCGTTCGCCAGCAGTCGGATGATCTTCAATGGATACCAAGGGATATCAGAGTTACACGTACTTTCATTTGCCCATATTTTCGGGCGACAAAGTTGCAGTTTCTAGCCGGACAACCAGAAAGTTCACGTGAGCAGGTCTGAGGTCGGCTTCTTTGCTCGGCAATAACTATCCTGCCCAGTGTAGCTAGTCTACAGACCTGATCTCAACAAAATGGGGAGTATCTGGGATACTTTAGTTCGTCGAGTCTGAGCCAATGGCCGGCGATATCTCTCGATATCTGCGCTCCAACCGACCATTATCGAGAAAGTGAGCAATATCGACGTGTAGAGACTGATCTGTTCGGTCGAAAGTATACCAAATCGCGTCTTTGTTGCACTAATGGTGCGAAGAGAGTCAATCGGCCATCAAATTTGTGATCACACAATTTTATCGAACGAGAAATTCGATGTAACCCAGGAGTTTCCTATCTTTTTGATACGCGATTTAAAACACAAATTTATGCTAGAAAAGTGCACAAGCATTTGATCTTACTCAAAAGAGGTTAGCGGGGGTTGTTTCACATCCCGATCACAGTAGTTTTGACGAGAAAGATCTATCCTGTTCAACAAACGCGAGACCGATAAATCCAGGGGGTGCCCCATCTTTATGATACGCAGTGTATCTACATAGGTCAGTCTTCTTTTACCCTATTTTGTGTTTTCTCATTATAGTTCGTTTGCAAAGTGAGGTTATGCTGAAGTTGAAAAATGAATCGGGATTAGAATTGGATAGGAGCGGTGGTAGCGGAGTAGTGCGGACCCTTGGGTATTTTTCAGCAGCAATTGTATTAAACCGAGCAAATGGGGAAAGTGATTAGTTTTGGATGGGTTTAGTAGATTCTGCGGAACAACTAGGGATTTTCGTTAAATTGGCATTGGAATGCAAAGAAGTTAGCGATGGACTGAACTTGGGGCCAATTGGAATAGTTAGTGATGCACAGGGTCCAGCTTCGAATTATGCTAAGTTTCATTCAGAAAGTTGGTACTTTGATTCTTGTTATTGTATTTTTAATGTCAGCAATTCGATTTTTATTTGTTTCAGTTGGTGCGCCGGAGATCCTGAGCATCAAGGAGTTGAATCTGCCTTTCCTGAACAACCTGTTCGGCTGTTCCGACGAGAACTCAGGTGTGATTGAGGGCGAACTTCCCCCTGAAAATGAGCAGCAGCAACAACAACAGCAAGTACAACAACAGCAACAACAACAACAAACGCAGCAACCGGAGATGAACATGGAGTTCAGTTTCACCAGCAATGCGGCTGCGAACTGATCGACTGCTGCTGGAACTGATTCCTCGTAGTGTATGACGTAGTAGTAGAGTAATAAGCAGTAGTGCGCTGCTGTGCAGAATCCTGAATCTACCCCCACCCCTTGTGATTGGCTCATAATAACCAATTGCGCGACATCATGCCGCGCGTTCATTGTCGGTGTCATACGTAAGGCCTATGGTGTACTCATACGACATTGGGTCGCTGTCACGTAACACAGCGACAGCGACCGCCTGTCGCAGTACACCTGTCCGTTGAAACTTTCGCTGTCGCAGTGCGCTGCACAGCTACCAACGGTCGAATCCGGCACATTTGCAGTATTACAGCCCTGCTTGACACATCGCTGCGGAGAACGCGCACAAGTGTCCCTACGAGGTCCAATGCCGTTTATTCGACGCTGGGTTTGCCTCTATTTGTGCTGAAAGACGTGCCTGTCACTCATGGCAGCAACAAAGCATTCTATGGTCTAATGTCAGCCGCTGTTTTGCGTAAAACATCTAACACAATGATGAAAACAATAGAGACTATAAAAATTAGCATGAATATTCTGAAAGCAGTGCCAATCTATCTAAATAGGGACACCACAGACTTGAAGTCGTAGCGTTGCTCTCAGCGTCGAGTAGCTTGAGGTGATGTCACGGTGTGTCATGGGCGACACCGGAGCCAGCAAGCGGCGAGCAAACCTGCGACGATTTTGGCAAGTGGGCTAGAAGAGGACATCGTGTTCAATAGTTGTCAACTTCCACGACCAGGATATCCCCAGATACTATACCGCTCGTAGAATTTGGTCAGAAAGCGCGCGAGGACAGGCTTTCGAGTCTTTCGTCCTTTTTCAATAACTCGCTTTAAACTCAACTCGGAGCGAAACTATGGTAATACTCCTGAACCTGGCGTTGAGGGCTACTCAATGGTATAGATCTTGTGGGGTTTCGTGGAGAACCCAGCCAGGCTTGTAATAACGGTAGCGTGGCGAAGGCTGCACTACCGTCCCTGTCTGCGTTTCCCTGTGTCTATATAGATGTCCGTACAGGTGACGCCGGATAGACCGGTGGGCCAAGGAGTGTTGAAGAACATTCCCCACCTCATGATCCAATTGCAACTATTGGGTTGGCAACTAAGTAATTGCGGATTTTTTTAGAAAATAAAAGACAATTTTTCCATGGAACGAAATAACTTTATTCTGTAATGTATTGCCCATTGCGAGCAATGACCTTTTGCCATCTTTCAGGCAGCCTCATAATTCCACCTTCATAAAATTTCTGGTTTATAGCGAAAAACTGAACTAGGCAAGATTTGACATCATTATCATTATTGGAATTTTTACCATTCAAGGATTTTGCGAAGTTCGAAATGAAAAGTAATCAGATGGTACAAGGTCAGGACTATATGGTGGATGTGGCAAAACATCCCCACCAAGCGACGAATTGACAAATCGAAAAAGTTTTGTATTTCATCATGACAATGCATGGCCACTCACATCTTTAGTCACTCGACAAAAGATATTGGATCTTGGTTGGGATGTTTTGCCACATCCACCGTATAGTCCTGACCTTGCTCCATCTGATTACTTTTTACTTCGATCTTTGCAAATCTCCTTGAATGGTAAGAATTTCAATAATGATAATGATGTCAAATCGTACCTGTCTAAGTTTTTCGCTGATAAAAACCAGGAGTTTTATGAATATGTGGACTTATGATGCTGCCTGAAAGATGGCTAGAAGCTATTGCTCAAAATGGGCAATTCATTACAGAATAAAGTTAATTCATTCCATGAAAAAAATTGTCTTTTATTTTCTAAAAAAAATCCGCGATTACTTAGTTGCCTACCCATTACATCATTGTTGTCAGTCCGACTGACGAGTTCACATCGACCCACAGTCAGCCCTGTAAACTCCACCCGATTGACCTCGTTAAGCCCATCGTGCAACCGCAGACAGTCTGGAGAGGCTGTTAGCCTTCTCGGCCTGCTCGGTTTTATCCTGATGACTATGAGCAAACCATGAATGGGTAGATTCTAACCTATGCACAGCAGTAACTACAGCAGATGAGCTAAATACACTTAATAATACTAATAATGTCGTTGTCGATAAATCTCAAGCTGTTCACGGCGTGGCTCGTGTTGATGAGCTATCAACCCCAGAAATGATTGATTGATGGAATAGCCCGTTCTTTCGCCCGCTCCTCGTCCTCTAATATATATGTACTAAGTGTGTTTAACATTATTATTAATATTATTGCTACTATTATTGTGATTTTTCTCATCCACGTTTTATTGACGACTTACGATGTGCACTATGATTTCAATGTTGTTTTATCGTTGTATATTGTTTGTTTTTACGTGTGTATGTGTCAAGCCTCTCACTCATCCGTTTACTTCTCCTCCTTTCCTGTCTGTTCCGACGTGCTAAATCGAGCTACTGGGCTCAATTAGATCTTACATTTTTACGGCAGTATTGATTTGAGCAAGTGTTTCTCATTTCTAGTGGCTCAGGACCATGTAGTGAGTTCGCAGGCGGACTGGCCCATCCGCCGCGCCAACCTCCGCTCCCTCATCCGTAGCACATTGCCCCGGACATTGTCTTCCACTGCTGTGGCTTTATCTAATCTCAATTTGATGCAGATAATTTTGTAACCAAACTCATACTTACTATTGCTACGTACCGCTTTGCTTTTTTGGGGCTCTGGTTTAGAGAATCTACCACTGTATTGATGAGAGGTTCTCCGAAACAGTGCCCTCTAGTTATGTTTGACTTATGGAAAATCTCTTTCAATATATTTGTTTCACTCCTCGTCTTGCGTTATATGGATGAATATATGTGTATTGTTTTAGTGACTCCTCCTCGAGCTCTGCGATGCCCAGTTTTACTCTTATTGTGCTCGTCTTGTATTGTTTCGTTTTTGTATTATTTTCTAATTTGTTTCACATTTTTGATTTTTTCATGTTTATTATTATGATTTTTTTGTGGCGCTCTTGTTGTTGATTACCATACATCATCATCACTTCACCTCTCTATCTCCCCCGTCTTTATATCTCCAGTTACGTGCAATAAACACAAACACAGTTGTTGGTTGTTTTGTTGATGACTTCTGAAGTGTAAGGTATGGTATAGATGTCAGCACCTCCCAATACCTTCTCAAGCAGCAATGGAAAGTCGACTTAGATTATACGTATTAAGGCCTAGTGCTTACTTCCCACAACGGGCGATGCGACATAGTGTCTGCCATACATATCGATCGAGATGCAATATGGGTGATATGTACTGTCGCTGTCGCGCGTCGCGGGTGGTATGCACTATGCCTAAAGGGGTCCGCAGAGTTGAAGTTGAGGCGTTGCTCCAGCGAGGAACAGCACTGGGTGATTCAATATTTATTACATTCGGCGACGAGGGCGACCGACGCGGGGTGAAGGGCAACGAGTGGGCCCCACAGTGTTTGGAGGCTGCGACGGCCCTGCGCCACTGCCAGCGAGCGGCAACCGACGCGGCGACGATGAAGGGGTCTGCAGAGTTGCAGAGACCGGCCAGTGGTCGCCAAGCGTCAACCTTGACGCGGCGACGAAATCGTTTCGAAACATCATCGTCGCGGCGTCCGTTGCCGCTTGCTGGCAGTGATATGGGGCCGTCGCGGCGTCAATACACTGCGGTGCCCCCTTGTCGCCCTCCACGCCACGTCGGTCGCCAAATGTAATCGATATTACATCACCCAATGCTGTTCGTCGCTGCGAGCAACGCCGCGACTTCAACTCTGCGGACCGCCTTACGGATGGGTTTTCTCAGTGGGGTCAGATCATTTACAATCAACTTTGGATAGTTGCCCAGAGAACGGAAGGAACAGTTTTGCGATTCGTTCCTTGGCACAGCGTTGGAAGCTTTTCATTTCCTACCTGAAAACAGCTAATTGAACGAAATTAAAAATGGTTACCTACCCGGTGCATCCACTGCTGTCAGCTGCTTCCGATCGATGCTGAATGAAATCGAGTGGCTTGTGCATTGCGCCCTACGACGCGTCAAGGCACGCGCGCAGCAACGGCTTTGTTCCATGTAACAATGGGTCGACCCCAAGGCCGGCCCCTAAACCCAGGAAGCTGTTTTGAGGTAAGAAAATCTTCATTCAGAGATGATTTTAAAACTCCAAACTTTCTGAGTGACATTTTCATGACCCACTAGTCCGACTGAACGCAAAAACTGGAACTCGATTTTCATCGTGAACACTGCCTTCAAGCTGTATTTCACTACACAGCCTACATTTTCTGTGGTAGATATCTTAGTGCACAATATATTCCGTAAAATATGCAGGATAGCGCTGGTTAATACGCAGCACTGAACATTCAGTATGTTTTTTTTTGGGTAATCCGCTGCATAAGAGGTTTTTTTCTGCCGAATTTTCAAAGTGCATTTTGTTTGGGAGAATCTCGTTGTGGGTGAGGAGGGTTAAAAAAACGGCGTCCGGCCTCGCGGTGCCATTTCATTGCGAGCAGAGGATGCAAAAAAGGTCTGCTTAGGCGAATCGCGCCTTTAATCTCACAATACGACCAGCAATTTTGAATTTTGAAAGCAGGGGTTGAATGTTATGGAGAAGAATTTATCTAGGGGTTCAGATTTTGGAATGAGAGCTGTCGAGGCTTCTAGGAGAGCTTAAGGTGTTTCCATAGAACATTGACATCTTCTGTGAGTAGGGAACAAAGAAAAACTGGATTTGTATGAAAGAGAAAAGGTCATTCATAAAAGTCAAAGCCAGAGTCAAGCTATGTACCCACAGGGTCAAGTGTGGTAATATTCGTGACCTTGTACACCTTCTAGTTCGAATGGTGCCATTTCAGAAATTCCGAATCCGAGTGTCAGTTATTCGAATGTCAATTACTCGAATTATCCGATCCGATACTATTCGAATGGCACAACTAGCTGACATCACCCACAAAACTTGAAGCTCTGAAAATGCGCACCTGAAAAGGTATGGCTACCTGAAAACTGCTGTGGGGTTGATCATCTGTGGCAATTTTCATTGATGCGACCGTCGAACAACATGAAAAACATTTCCGACACAAGTTCCTCATGCAGTAAAACTACAAAAATGACACTGACCAGGCCTCAAAATGCAGAAAAACTTCAAAAGCGATTTTGGCGCGAAATCGAAATCCAATTTGAAAGCGTACTCAAACTGATTTTTCTTAACAAATGAGGATTTTCAGGTGTTCTTTTGACATTTCCGTTAACTAAAAAGGCCAAACAATATAGAAGAATTATGGGAAAATCACATATGGTTTTCTGCGCGGATAATGCCTCTAACTAGGGCCTTACGTTTTGATAAAATTGTCGCATCAACTATACCGGATCTGGAGAGTTGGTCTGTGTACGGTTTGAATCCAGATAAGGTGTGGACATGTAGGTGTGTAGGTGTATCAGGAGAGTATAGCATCATAATAGCATAGTTGAAGACAGTGTTCACCAAAAAAAACCGTTTTCTAATTTTCAGTGTTTTTGAGAAGGCAAGTTCACAAAGTAGAGTAAGAAAGGGAATAGCCCCCATAAACTGCTGAAATATTGAAAAAAAACTGTTCAAAAAAACTTCTTCAATATTTAAATGTGCCCGTTCGTGTGTATTGCTCACTGCGGACAAAACATCGAACCATACGTCTTTCGCGCTTCGGAATTCTTGTGTAAGTGACTTTATTTTCTGTTTCGTGCACGCCAAAAACTTTTCAAAAGTAGTAGGGTTTAATGCACATGCCTGAATAATAGAATTCACCGGTATAAAGAGTATTCAAAATTCGGTTACCGAATCTCTGGTGAGATCAACACCAACGGTTCCGACACTGAGCAGGACAACTATTATAGGACATGGGTGAGGTGGCCCAATGGGTCGGTCGGCTGGCCCACGAGATAGTCACCCACTTCCCGACCGCTTTTCGTCGCACTTCCGTTCTCACTCTTCTTAGAAGGACCCAAAGCTCACGTTTTAGCCATAAAACGGGCAACTTTTCCATCGTGAACACTGCCTCCAAAGGCATAGAACACCCAAAGAATAACTTTTCGATTTTTACGCAGATCTTGGAGAGAGTCACACGCTGATCACAGTGGTATCTCTGAAATCGTCCAAGACCCCCTTTGAACAGAGATATGGCTCTTCGAAGATGCCTATATTTTGAGGGTGAAAAATTGGTGGACGAGTTGTCTCAGGCCTGTATTTCTCTTCATTCGCAATCGTTGCGTGAGAGAAATCCAGGATAAGGAGACAGTCCGGTAACGGACCGAAGAACGAAGACTTGTTGGGAATTCATCCATCCATCTAGCCGCTATCGAGTTCGGAAATCTGGTAAGGGGTGTGCCCCGCGGTGGTAAGAAGGAGGTCGGGCCTGTGGTGGTCGCTTATTTGGAGGAAATGTGATCTCGCACTTGGCACGTGTTATACAGGAGGAGTCTGCTACACAATCAAATAAAAATCAAAAAAATCATTACCGAGGGTGTATTGTGCCTTTAATGGTACATACTCAGAAAAATGAAAACAAGTTACTTGTAACATAAAAGGCCGAAAACAAGTTACTTGTAACATATGTGAGCCGATGTAAGTTACTTGCGACTTATCACAGGTCATTTAAATTACATGTAACATATAGGCGGGATACTGCGTGAAGTGCGCCTCCGATATGTTACATATAACTTAAATGAGTTGAGATAAGTCGTAAGTAACTTACATCAGCTTAGATATGTTACAAGTAACTTGTTTTCGATTTCTGAGAAGACACTGCGTGAAGTGCGCCTCCGATATGCTACATGTAACCTAAATGAATTGAGATAAGTCGCAAGTAACTTACATCAGCTTAGATATGTTACAGGTAACTTGTTTTCAATTCCTGAAAAGACACTGCGTAAAGTGCGCCTCCGATATGTTACATGTAACTTAAATGACTTGAGATAAGTCGCAAGTAACTTACATCAGCTTAGATATGTTACAGGTAACTTGTTTTCGATTTCTGAGAAGACACTGGGTGAACTGCGCCTCCGATATGTTACATGTAACTTAAATGACTTGAGATAAGTCGCAAGTAACTTACATCAGCTTAGATATGTTACAAGTAACTTGTTTTCGATTTCTGAGAAGACACTGCGTGAAGTGCGCCTCCGATATGTTACATGTAACTTAAATGGCACAATATAAGTCGCAAGTAACTTGAATCGGCCTAGAAGTTTTTTACCAGGGGCATGTACGACGCACTCGCGGGGTCAGGCTTAAGACTGGCGTTCCTGTTGGTTCAATTACCCAAGTTTGAGGTACTTGATCCCCCCCCCCCTCACCAGCAGGGAAGGACAGCATTTCGCTGCGTAGTGTGTGGTCTAGGACGCGCCCTCTGTGTCGCGTGTCGTCTGCGTCACGTGATGGCCACCCATAGTGAAAATTCGAATGTAAGTTACATGTAACATAAGTGTAACTTGCATGTAATATAAATTTAAGTTACATGTAATATAAATGTATGTTACATGTAATATAAATGTAAGTTACTTGAGACATTCAAGTAAGTTACATTTATATTGCAAGTAACTTGCTTTGATTTTTCTGAGTAGAGGCGCTAGGACAACCGTAAGTTTGGTTTCTATGAAGAGGATTGTGATTTCCTTTGTGAAAGCATCTGAGCTGTCACTTCCGAACCCCTCCTTCTCAGATCAAAAACGCTGTCTTACAATTTCAAAACGGTCGCGTCGAGAAGTCTCTCTGTTTATGCACACTTTCATGTTGGTTCAATAGCTTTGCATTTTAGATTTCATTGTGTATTGTGCGGAACGGGAGGCTAATGACGACTGAATGCCTTATTATTTTTTGCACAGCGCTGCCCACATCCAACTTCTTCCGACAGCAGAAGGAAACGGAGGAATGTAATTTTGAAATTTTATTTATGTGTTTATGCCGAGGCTGTCTGCTGCGGGTACCAGTGCATAATTACAGCCTATAGTGGTGGTTGGGGAAGGGGCCGCGGACGAGTGACGAGGAGGAGGAGGCGGACGAGGAGGCTTTCAAAAACAAAACAAAAAACCCTCGCCATGTAATGGTAAAAACAAAATGAATTGCGAGCGCACGAGAAGTTTTCGCTTCTAAGAGAGGGGACGCTATTGATTCTTCAGAAAAAAAAGAAAGTTCTCCGAGAGTATTATTGTGAAGGGTGAATGAGAGTGAATGAAAATGGTGGATTTTTATTTCGTATCATTTAGTGTAGAGAAAGAGACCCAAAATAGCGGGTTTTGCTTCAAATATCTTTCGTGTGAGAGGTATGGTATACTTTTGCGACACACGGTCGCGTCGCTCTGCACAGCGACTGCGACAGTGGTAGCGACAGGCTATGGAGCATTTGCAGCATGGCAGCCCTCCGCGACACGTCGCTGCGACCCACACGCGACATCTGTTCCTATGACGGCCGTTGCCGTTGCTCCGATGCGGGTCCCGCCGCAATTTGTGTTAGATTGCTTGCCTGTCGCTCATCACAGCGACAAAGTATACCATACACCTTATACAATTTGGAAGCCGCACTCAACGATTGGACGTGAAATCGGAATTTCGCAACGTTTGGATACCATTCGATATTCGGTTTTCGAATTCGTGCTCTGCGCTCCAAAACAGGGGTGTGCGAAAAATTTTCGGAACTGAAAAATCCTGAAAAACGAAAATTTTAGAATGCTTACCCACCCAGTATGTTACGCTGCAAATGTGCACTTTTTCAATTTTTCGTTTTTTTTTCAGTTTTTTTTGGAAAATCAATACCGAAAAAAAAACGAAAAATTTTCGAAAAAAGGTCGTACTCAGGGAGGGATGTGCGTAATAGATATTCTGCAATTCGTTAGTCGTTAGTCGTTCAACCGACCAAAACCCTCGTTAATCGTTAGTCGTTAATCGTTAGTCGTTAAAAGTCTAGGCTTAGCTAATAAGCAGAGTTCAGGCAGCAAAAATCCTTGTGAATAAAAAAAGAAGGAAAGCATGGAGTTCTGTGTTTTCCAAAACATTCATGGCCATTAAACACACAAAACATTCTCGTTAGAGAACCTAGATTGAACTGTAAATAAATTAAAATATGAATGAATTACAATACCTGAAGGCGTGTTTTTATCAGTTTTTGTCCTTTTTTTCAGGTGAGAAAAGAAACAATATGGTAAAACGAAGAAACCTTGAGCTCTTCGTTCTCTTTAGAAAATTGCCGTTTTGCGCTATATGAAGTTATATAAAATTTAGGCCATGGTGACCAGAGGCCTCTGGTCCATAACACCTTAGGATCCGTACCTAGGGAGTCATGGAGTCTTTGGCCACAAGCCACAATTTCGCCACCCTGAACTGTCGATCGCTGTCGAGTGATATCCAAAAAACTGCGCTATCCAGACTTCTGAGCTATTTCCATGCACCGTTTGCTGCTTTGCAGGAAACCCGCCTCAAGGATAGACCCGTCATCAGCGTCGGAGAGTACACCATCTACTGCGGTAACGCTGACGATAGGAGAGTGGGAGGCTGTGCAATAGCTGTAAGGAAGGATTTCAATGGTATGGTCAAGGAGTTTGGCTCAACGTCGTGCCGGAATGCATTCGTACGACTTCGGGATCACAGAGGATTCAATCTGTGGATAGTGAGTGCTCATGCGCCCACTGAAACCGCCGAAGACAATTCGAAGGATGCGTTTTATGAGGAACTCAATACGTTGCTGGCCAGGATACCTTGTCAACATGCTGTTGTCGTGGGGATTGACGCAAATGCGAAGATGGGACTTGATCAGGAATCCGAAGTACTCGGTAAATGGTTCTACCCAGTGGAGCAAACATCGGACAATGGCTACCGCCTTGTCGACTTTTGTGAACGCAGTGGTCTGATTATTGCATCGACATTCAAGAGGAATCATCGCCGCCATCAGCTTACGTGGCAGGGACCAACCCGGCTATCTCCAGAAGAGCAGCGGAAGCGGAAGATGACAACTTTGAAACTACAGCTTGACTATGTCCTGACGAGGAATATTCCAGTATCGGGCATTCGAAGATCTAGAGCTGTGTGGGATGTCGCATTCGATTCGGATCACCGTCCTGTTCTGTTGAACTTCACTGCGAGGATTCATAAGAGGAAGCGAGGGCTCGAGCCTCTCCAGAGGATTGAAATGACAAGTCTCAGAGATGAAGAGTGCAGAAGGAATTTCCGACAACGCGTTTCTATTCACATCGGAGTACGGCCTAAGAAGAAACTTTGCGACGCGGATTCTTTTGTCAAAGTGCATCCAGAACGCTTCGAAAGAGGCTCTCCCGGTTGTACAGCCTAAGAAGAAGTTCGCCTACGTGTCAGAAGAAACACCATGTACCTACAACAGAGTGTGTGCTCTCCGAACTGCAGGAAACTTCGAGGAGGAGAAGCGTCTGAGGAGGAAGTTGCGTCGGCAGCTTCAAAGTGACCGCGAACGAGAGTGGACGTGTAGAGCTAAGGAGTTCGAGAAGGCTTGGGAGGAGAAGAATCCGAAGAAAGCCTACACGTTGCTGCGACAGTATAGCGGGAAGATGAAGAGATGTTCTCCTGTCCTAAACACTACCAAGTTGCAGTTGGTGATACGACGCTGCCAATATGGAAGGATTACTTCAGTTCACTACTGAATCGTCCAGCGCCATCAGTACCTGAGCTCCCGCATGTTCAGAGAGCACATTACGATGTCAGTGAGGAACCGCCGACTGAGTCTGAAGTTTTGGATTGTGTCCGGAAAATGAAGAATGGAAAGGCAGGTGGAGATGACAACATCACTGCTGAAATGCTGAAAGCTCTTCCTCCGTCTGGGATTCGTGAAATGACCAACACCATCCGTGCCATATGGATGAGCGAAAGGATACCCGATTCGTGGAGACATGCGATCATCGTACCTCTTCACAAGAAGCTATCCGTCACGGATCCTAAGAACTACAGAGGAATCTCTCTACTTCGTGTCATGTACAAGGTTTTAGAACGTATCATTCTCGAGCGACTTATCAAACATCGTGAAGGAACGACCAGAGATGAGCAAGCCGGTTTTCGACCTGGAAGATCGACCATCGACCAAGTGTTCGTCGTGAGAAGAGTAATTGAATCGTGGCAGCGGTTTTCGAAGCCATTACAGCTTGCTTTTTGGACTTTGAAGCCGCGTTCGACTCTCCTCATCGTGATCGATTGCTCAATGCTCTGCGAGCAGATGGAGTCCCGGAAAAGTATGTTCGGTTAATCGAGGACATGAACAAAGGAACAACAGCAGCAGTTCGTACACCTGTCGGATTTACGTCAGCTTTCGAGGTGAAAACAGGAGTAAGGCAAGGAGCCGTTGCAGGACCTTTTCTTTTCAACTTCGCCGTTGATGACATCATGCGTAGAGTTGCAGAACAGTTTCCTGCGGATGTGATCCTAACACCATCAGGACGCTCCCTTGTCGACCTGGAGTACGCCGACGACATTGTGTTATTCGCTGAAAACAACGCAAAACTGCAAAGGATTGTGAACCTCGTTTCGAAGTATGCCGCAGCCTATGGACTTCGTCTTCGTCCCGACAAATGCAAGCAGATGTGGGTCTCTCAGGAGGCCTTCAACTGGAGTTTGTGTGGACGGACAACGTATCGAACTGGTGGACGATTTCTGTTATTTGGGCTGTTTGCTGAAGAACGATGGTAGTTATGCAGCGGATATTCGACAACGATGTGCGAAAGCTACGTCTGCATTCAATTCTCTAACCAAGTGTTTGTGGTCTACCACCATCGCGAAGGAAGTCAAGTTGCGCGTCTACCTATCCGCTATTCGCCCTATCATGATGTACGGATCGGAGACGTGGGCAGCACCGAAGACGCAGATGGAAAGGTTGGATTGCACGGAGAGGAAGCTTTTTAGGCGTTTGCTTGGATATTTCTGGCCGCGTGTATGCCATAACGAAGACCTTTACAAGGAAATCGACGCAGTACATCAACGCTTGACACGAGGGAGGTGCCAGAATCTCCATCTCAAGCAGCAATGGAAAGTCGACTTCGACTGCTCGGGCACATACTAAGAAGAACGCCGGATCGTCTCGTACAACACGCTTTAAAAATGCTTCCAAATCCTGTCTGGAAACGGCCACCTGGGCGTAGGCGAAAGTTCTGGACGGATGTGGTTAAAGAGGATTTAAAGTCACTCGGCATCGAAAGACAGTTCAGGCGCGATGTTTCGTTTCGCAGGAAATGGAATAGTGACAGCTGGATGGAATGTGTTCAAATTGTGGCTGAAGACCGTGAAAAATGGACACGGCTGACTACTAGGACGGCACACCTCGGTGAAGATGCGGAATGACCGCGTCAGGCGAAAGCCAACCGATTAAGTCAGTAAGTCAGGCCATGGTGACAACACGGAGAACTGCACAGAATTTGCACTAATTGTTCTTTGCTCATCGTCGCCAGCAGAGCGCGCGCGTAGTTTGGAGCTTGTTTTCATAATGGGGGAAAGCTCGGAAGAAATCAACACCCAAATGAAAATTTCACCCACTGAGGTGTCCCAGCATCACTTTATAGAAATCCCATATCTCGAAGTATTAACCCATTCACGACCACGCCTAATTTTGGGTGGCTGCACGTTCGGACCGCGTGCAATATTGCGTCACCGTATAACGTGCCCACCGGTGGGACACGCTGGCTTGAATAGCGTCCCACGGGTGATTCATTTTTCTTTATTGTGTCCATTATGTAGCTAGCAACGATGGTCGGACAGTATCAGAATCTGAGCTTCCGAGACGCTCTCGTTATCGAGAAACAATTACTCAAAACCAAAACGGGGTCGACTGAGCTACAACGCTTTCAGAAAGTAAACGAGTTTCAAACGATAGGTTTGTACTAAACAACCTAAAAGCTAGCAATAGAAGGAAAAAGAAATCACTACGTGCTTCTTAAGCTGCTTTACAGCAGTTTTTTCCTCTACTTCAGCCCACCTGAATTTAGAAAGTTCTAAATATGTTGTTGCATTTGACCTACTGATGGACCACGAGGTTTTTATTTAGGTCTTGGGTAGGTCAAGACATTGATCACATGTAGGTTCGAAAGTAGTTTCTTGTGGCGGAGAAATCGATTTTTGAAAAGCGTGTCCCACCGGTGGGACACGCGGTCCGAAGTGGTAGTCAACGCGTGTCCCACCGGTGGGACACGTGGTCGTGATTGGGTTAAGTGCTCAGTACTAACATTAGATTATCGTGGTGTAAAAGCAGTAAGTGCCCCAGATCGCTAATGCGTAACGTAGTCCTCGTATCACCTATGATATTGCCCTCTGTAAAAATTTCAGTTGGAGTCGATCAGTGTCGGAACTAGTTCAGTGAGCCTACCATAAAGTCGCGCGACCGACACGAAGTATCACAAGTGCTTCGCCGGATCTTGCGCAACGTTCGGTTGGGGTCATAATGTCGGGCTCCAGAATTGTGAATCAGTGTCAGTTTAAAGAGTAAATACCGAAGACTTAATTTGTTCTGCAACATCCACCTCGAACAAGCAACAGGAAACTACATATATGTATCAATCTTGATGTAATCCATGGGTTGGAGTTCGATGTTAATGTTATTGATTTTCTAACGAATCTTGGGATTACTTACGAAAATATTTTTCATTTCGTTAGACGTTAGTCGTTAGTCGTAACACCCAAAAAGCCCGTTAGTCGTTAAATTCGTTAGACGTTAGTCGTAATTACGCACATCCCTGGTCGTACTACATACTCCAAATGACCCATCTGCACCAAAAAATTTGGTCTCGAGACGAGAATCGTAATTTTTCGACCTCGAGTTTTCGAAAAATTTTCGCACATCCCTGCTCCAAATAACAAACAATTTGAGCCATATCTACTGTAGCATTCCTGAAATCGTCAAAAATAGCGATTTGACACTAAATTCCCCCCCCCCCTCCCCCCACATGGAAAGCTTTGAAGGAATCAAGTCGAAAACTTCAGGAAAGCGAATAAAATGAAACCCCAGTTTCGTCATCAGCTGCCCAAATAACCGACCTGGGAGGATTTTCAGTCACATTTCGAAGATTTTTGCGAAACGCTTCCAGAGCCGTCTTATTGGGAAAAAAGAGAATCCAAAATGCTGCAGTTGGCGCAAAGTTCGGGAAATGTGCCTTTGCTCACGGGTGTATAGTTGTTTGCGCTGAACACAGTTATGAGTTCCGTTTCCGGATTTTCCAAAGACTAAAGCGCGTTTTCTAAGGTAGGTACCAGGTTGTTCAATAAGGTTGTCGTTCGATAAGGAAACACAGTTTTATAATTCAAAATACACGTTATTATTCAGTATAATCTCTCTGAACATTCATACACTTGCTCCACCGATCCTCCAATCTGTGGATCCCATCCCTGAAGAGAGAATCCGGAAGCTCTGCGAAATGCGCTTCAACAGCCGTTATGACCTCTTCATTTGATGAAAAACGCTTGCCGCGCATAAATTTTTTCGAGTTCTGGAAACGAATGGAGGCCAAATCTGTTGAAGACGGTGGATGCTCCAACAATTCGAACTTTAACTCATGGATTTTAGCCATTGTCAAAATGCTCTTGTGACACGGTGCGTTGTCCTGATGAAAAAGGGTTTTTGTCTTCTGCAAACCGGATCTTTTTGCACGAATTTTTTCCTCCAACTGGTCCAAAAGGTTGCAATAATATTCGATAATTAACCCACTCAGGCAAACCATCGCTCGGAGCGGGACCGGAGAGCGACTCGAGCGACGCTGTCTCTCCGCCCCGAGCGAAAATTAGCCATTCACTCGGGCCACAGCAGCCGCTCTCCGGCGCTCGGAGCGATATTCAGTCACACCTGGCAGTGCGGTGGCTGTCCGGGCGAATTTCGAAATTTTTCCTTAGTTTTTCTTTACATCCGCCTCTTCTCGACAGGTGCGTGAATGTCGCGGTCCAATTCAGAGAAATCCCCGCCTCGGTCCGCAACAAGGGCGTAATCTTTGCCGTGGTCTGCGGTGAGGAACCACCCTCCCTGCGGACCGCGGCGAGAACCGCCCCCCCCCAGCGTCCAAAAATATGCTGGCCTTCGGAGAGGGACTCCAAGTCACCTTCCAGGGCTGGCATCAGAATGCCGAATGAGGACTCGAGTGAAATGAGGCACCTTTTATACCGGCTGTGCATGTGATAAACACATTAGGACGTGATAATTCGCTTTACCATGTTTTTCATGTCTGCCACTGCAGCACGCACTCTTCAACTCGCATGGTGGGTCCCTCGGATGATGGGTAATGGACTTAAAGACACAGTCCAACCTCAGAATCTATTTTTTTGTTTTTCTGTCTATCTCGGAGAGAATTTCACGCTGATCACAATGGTGTCTCCGCAATCGCTCAGGACTCACTACGAACGGAGTTACGTCCCCTCGAAAATTTCGATTTTAAACGGCTAGAAGTTCGCGGACGAGTTGTCTCGAGCCTGTATTTTCTCGTTATTCGCAGCCATCGTTCCGAAGCAGGCCACAATATAAGGTCAGACCGAAAACAAATCGAAGAACATAGGTTTCGAATAAACTCATTCGCGCATCCATTCCCTATTGAGGTCGGAAACCTGGCAGTGGGCGTTACCCAATTTTTCTTTCAAGGGGGCGTGGCCGACTTTTTCCAACCTTTATCTCGCTTATTTGAGCGAATTGAGATTTCGCGCTTGGCAGGGTTGCTATAGGCGGCGACCGGACCATAATATCAAAAATTACCTCTGAGGTTGGACTGTGCCTCTAAGCTCTGGGAAATCGCAGTGGCTATATTCGGCAAGGCGAAAGAAGGTGATCCGATATGCCTGCCTTAGTAGTAACAGAAAGCGAAAAGACAAGGGAAAAAAAACGGAAACCGATTGTGCAAGGGGCACCGTGACGGCTCGGCTTGGCCTGCAAACACTTCATGACATCCTGCACACTTTTCACGGCGTCTGATGTATTCCCATTTGGGTCCCGCACACTTTATCCGGCGGCCGGCGCACCGTCAATTGGAACCCGTATACTTGGTCCGGCGTCCGGCGCACTGCCAATCAGGTCCCACAATTCATCACTATCTCTGGAGTTGGCACCGCTGTCGCCACGAGAGCGACCGGACAGCGGCCAAGGGGCGAACTGGCACCGGACAGGGACCGCGGTGCCAGTTCGCCCTCGGCCGCTGTCCGGGCGATGACGTCATAATTGGGAGGAGCCGGTGTCGCTCCGAGCGATGGTTTGTCTCAGAAATTATTGGTCAAGTCACTCAGTAACCTTGACTCGAGAGAGGAGAGGATGTTAGAGAAGTGTCTGTGCCCCCATGCCAGTTGCCTGCAAACCCGGGTGTCAACAAGGCGCGCCGCGGCGAGCGCGCTTGGTGCCAGCTGCACGCCAAGTGTACATAACATATACCACCCCCTGCCGAGCGCGGAGTTTACGTTGGCTCAAATTAGCGAAAAAAAGGGAAGGTAAAACCGACCACACTTCTGGAATAGAAAGAGATTGGCAATGTTTACCACAGAATTTTCGATCTCAATGGGGGCGACATGCATGCTGAACTTCAATCAAAACTACTTTCCTTCATTATTCATCGGTCTACCTTTACACTGTGTTCTGATCGGGTGCGACGGCTGCAAACGACGGGGAAATACTGGTCCGAGAGAGCTCATCCGCGAAAATCTCGCCCCCAAATTCAACGCAGTGAAAAGCAGCTACCACTTTTTGAATTCATTCCCATGGCTGGGACCAGCTTGGCCCGATGGCGGATCTAGGTGCTCAAAAATATGTCATTACGAAGACATGGGGTTCCAATGTGAAGCAATCCACCATATTTCATCAGCCATCTATCAGTTTTTTTCCGCCACGATCCGACACTGAAGAGAGCAGCGAAATTCGAACGAGTTTTTCACACTGAGAACTTGAAAATGATATTTATCTTAGACCCTGCCTTCAAAACATTAGGGAGCCACTGAGCATCACTAATTCGAAGCATCAAGCTAGGCTTTTGCTCTCCTTGTGGCTCTAAAGGCAGCATATACGCTATACTTGGGCAAAACTGTAAAAATTGTCGAATTTCGAATTTCCGGATATATTCAAAAATCATTTTTTTCGAATATCAAATTTTCGAATACATTCAAAAATCAAATTTATCGATTTTCAAATTTTCGAATAAATTCGAAAATCGTTATTTTCGAATTTCAATTTTTTTTCAAATTCAAATTTTCTAATAATTTTTTCTGTTTTTCGGACAAATTTTCTCCGATTCACAAATGATAGCTTCGATTTTGAAAATTAGTTTTAAGCTGTCATTAAATGTGACTATCACTTTGTAGCAATATTCATCGGTTACACTTACTCTTAATCCCAAACCATTTTCAACCAGGTTGGCTGCAGAATCTGTCCCTGCGGTTGCATTGTGTCGGAACTGGTTGAGAGAGCCTACCACAATGTTAGGCGCTATTCAGACGGCACGCACGGGCGTGGCGTTGATGTATTGATAGTCTGACGCCTGATTTTCATTATTAATTCGTCTTCAATGTCATTTTGGTTAATAATTATTAATTCTAGTGCTATCTTCTGCTACTATGATAGTGATCGCATGTACAAATTTTGCTTGCTCGGCAAAGTTAGGGCTCATTTTAATCCGCTCCGCCATAGCGTCGGCGCTGGGGTATTCATAGTCTCCGCAAGCGCGTCCCGCGCGTTTAGCACCAGACGCTTGGCTTCAGGGGCGAGACTTGACCACCACTATCACTTTCTGGGGAAGTGCCTTATCGCACCCAAGCGCCGAGACCCTAGGGCCGCTCTCAAAAACAACTACTACGCCACGGCGCGACCTAGGCGAATCGGCCGCCGCCGAGCTTGCACGACTTCATGTGGAAGGCAGGGTTGAACACGAGAGCTTGAAACCCTTATGCCCTTTTGCCGTCGCGGAAAATGCCACTTTTCAGCGACAATGGTGCCAGTGTTTTGGATTGCTAGAAAATGTGCCGGAAGTTGGCAACTAGCTTCTTGCCATTTGAGAATGCTGGCGAAAGCGATTTGCGATCCGAACTGGTAACGAGAAAGTAAAGAAAAGTTCTCGATCGTTATTACTGCTATAACAGGACGATCACGGCTGCAGCCACTTCCCGACGGCAGCGAGGCCGCCGGTGATCTATGCTGAACCGAAAACAATCAGTCCGGCCAGCCAGGCCACATTCGGGAAAATCCATGGACGGAAAAGAAGATTATCAAGACGGAACCTGTAGGAAGCAATTGGATTCCGGAAAATCTGTTGAAATTTCCCCCTATTATTGACTAAAAATCGCTTCCTATTGGTAGAGACCGAATCGGTCTTGACAGTGTTCTATTGATCCTAAATAGGCAGGCTGTCTGGGTGGTCTACATACCTCGGATGTTGATACCGTTTTGAAATTGATTTTTTACCAGAATTAACTGTTCTCGTTTTCTATTGTCAATCCCTCTAAAGGAGAATTTGTCTGTTCTTCAATGTGAGCTAAGCGAAAATGTCGAGATTAATAGTTTGCAACATATTTAACATACCTGCTCTCCTAGAACTTTTTAGTCATTTTTCACTCAGAAGGGAAGTGTTTATGGCGGTAAACGCATCTGCAAAAACCGCGTGTATGGCTAGTATCTTGTATTTGCGGGGTGTAACTCGTCCATGTCCGCAGGGTGCTCCCCGGTTTTGGGGTGGGGGATTGAAACCTCCAAGAGGGTGAGACCCAGTGTGCGTGGGGTGTTTCCAAATAGACACCCCTGCAGCAATGTACAACCGTCGACTAGATAGCACTGTCTGCAGCTACCGACGAAACGCGCCATTCACGCGCAAAAATTTTTAATTGAGGCCGAGTGATGATCGTCGGTTTTTCTCATTTTTTTTTCGTGTTTTCGTCGTTTTTCCTGCTCTCTCTTCTTGTTTTTTGTTTCTTCTGCGTGGTAAGGAAGAAAAATAGTAATTTTAGGGGTTTCCGTGCTGGTTAGGGTGATTTGATGCCAGGGAATAATCGAAATATCAATTATGATAATTTTTCATGGAATCACTATTTCTTATCCTTATCATTTGTACCAAGCAGAAGAGACAAGACTATAGAAGAATGGAAGGATCGGCGAAACACCAAAAATATGACATCGATCATGCCTTGAAGGCTGGAAGAATAGAAAAGAGGGGAGGAAAGCCTTCATCTGCACCGTCAAAATTGGATTTCCTCTGATTCGCACCTCCCGGGATCGCTATGGCAAAAAATTAGCCCACACCTGTGGTTTTCCTCGCACGCCGCCGTCCAATTTGGATCTCCCCTGACCAATTCGGAATTGCCCTGATTCGCCGTCCAAATCGGGTTTCTGCAATTGACCCCCATCGAAGAATGGTACTTTAATATATAAGACAATTCACCCTAATATTTTCATGGTCTGAAAAATGGATTACATGGTTTGGTTCTGCGCCTCAAATTTCTGTATTGAACGCTTCAAGATGAAAAAAAAACTTTTATTTGCTTACTACAAGGTTAGATGTGTAATAATCTGAGGAGTTCCTCCGTAAAACATTGACACAGGAGTAATTCATAATGATTCATTGTGAAAAATACTTTTCTGTCCTCGAAAAAAATCCTCGAAAAGAACTTCCCATCCAGTGGCTTCGCATTTTGAAAAATGCGCGTATAGTATGGTGCACGTGGGCCGTAGCTCCGGAGTCCGGACACATCGGAATGGACGGTTGTACATTTCTGCAGGGGTGTCCAGCTGCCCACAGCCGTGTGCGTGTGGGAGCCCTTATTGCTTCAAAAGAGTAGTGAATCTCAATTTTGGTTGCTTATCAGTGCCTTGAATTGGAGGTGGTGGACGAGTTATTCGTCACCCCTTAAAACACAACTCAACCGATTTTGATAAGAAAGGATCCAAGTAAGGTCTCTGTTCACAGAAAGATGAGGCTAATTTCAATGCACGTTCGCGCATTTAGACGAGTGTATCTTGTCGGCATCCAATTCAAAACCGAGCAGTATCCCGCCCCGAGCTGCAGGTTATAAGAGGTAACAAGTTTAAATCGGTCTATTTTTGTACTTTTCGTTCCTTCCAAAACGATCAATAATCTTTGGAGAATCTGAAAACAGACCTCACATTCGCGGAGAATCTGAAAACACACCTCACGCTGGTCCCCCAAATCGTTCTCCAAAATGGCTTTTGCATCCCGAAAAACTGATGCCATAAACTTCTTGGCCGATTTCCGGACACCAACTCGTTTCGAAGCCGAACAACCAGGTTCACACCACTCTTGAGCCTCTTATTTTGATTCTGGATCATGGTGATAGACATAGGTCTCATCCATAGTGATGAATCAACGCACAAAATACACTTTATCCTTTTGAAAACGCTCCAAATGTTGCTGAGAAAGTCGCATTCGAATGTGTTTTTGGTCCATTGTTAGCGAATGCGGCACCCTTTGTGCACACAGCTTTCTAAAACCCAAAATTTCACTTAAAATATGGCTCACACTGCCTAATGAGATGTGTAGAGCCTCTACAATACCGCGCATTACATGTGTTCCGAAACGCGTCGGCGAGGCGAAAGCGCGTCGGAAACGTCGTTTTCGTTCAGAGTGAACGATTTCGGAATCTGATTTAGTATTTTTTTGGGGGTACTTAAAAATTTCGGGCCAAAACTAAACAAAACTGGGGGTGTTTTCAGTCACGTTTCTCTTCCTGTGAGGAAAACAGGTCTCGGAACGAGGGGTTCGGACGCGGATGTCTGAAGTATTGTAATAGGAACAAAAAGATCAAAAAGAACAGTAGTACAGTACCACAACAGTACGTGTGAGGAAATTATCTGTACATAAAGTACATACATACAATACCGCTCATAACATGTGTCCCAAAACGCGTCGGCGACGCGAAAGCGCGTCGGAAACGTCGTTTTCGTTCAGAGTGAACGATTTCGGACTCTGAGAACACCGTTCGATTCGTCTCGTCGCGCTGATTCCAAAAATGTATTCATGTTGGAGAAAAAACAAAGTTTCGACCTAGTTATGACCTACTTTCTCAGAAAAGAGTCAAAATCTTTCAAAGTAGATGTTTTCGAAATTTTAAAACGTCAGTGTATTCGCATTGTCGTGCTGATTTCAAAAATGTATGCATAGTCAGGATCAGTCCGATTCTTGACCTACTTTAATTTTTTTTAATTCGATAAATTGAACCTCTTTTCAAAGCGGTTATTTTGAAAATATGATAGCACCATCCGATTTGCAGCGTCATTCCGATACCAAAAGTTTGTTAAAATGCGGAATAAACTTAATATCAAGCCTTATTATCGTCTATTTACGCCTGAACTTTCTGATGACCTCGCTAAATACCTTCTAAATTGGCGCTGCCAACAAAAGTTGCAATATTGGGCAACTCTGCTGGAGACAACCGTGACCTTTCGCACCTTTACCTGTAGTCATTAATAACATATGCATTTGGCACAGTTTCGAATGCATTTCAAAACTTCTCGAATGCTGTTTTTATCTTCTGCTTCTCATGATGATTCCGTTGACAGCGGACTCAAGTGTTTAAAAAATTGCACAAATCGACTAAAGACATCGAGAAGAACAAAATTCTCTATTTTTCATTGTTTGAGGAACAGTTTCATCATTTTTCAGTTGCTGAAGTACCTAAGGCGACCAATAAACGGGTGAGTCTCCGCTAATTGTGCAGTCATCGGCTAGCGGTGTACTGTAAGGCGCTGCTCACGCACGCGAAACAAAAACGTTTTTGACCGTAGCATTTCAAAAATCTGACTTGAAATCGTATTCACCTCTGAAATTAGGAAATCCGATTTTTTTTCAAATTTCAAAAATGTCCACTTTATTTCAATTTTTCCCAACTTCCCAATTACAATTATTTTAATTCTTGAGAAAATCTCTGATATTAACTCGTATTTATTCTTGAAATTAAGAACTCCGATTTTTTTCCAGACTTCAAAATTTCCAACTTATTTCAAATTTCAAAATTTTTCAGTTCAATTCAATTTTTTCATACTTTTCAAAACGCTCCAAATGTTGCTGAGAATGTCGCATTCGAATGTGTTTTTGTTCCATTGTTAGCGAATGCGGCACCCATTGTGCACACAGCTTTCTAAAACCCAAAATTTCACTTAAAATATGGCTCACACTACCTAATGAGATGTGTAGAGCCTCTACTAAATCTCTCTCAGTCAATCGACGATTTTCCAAAACCATATCCTGTATTTTGACTATGATTTCTGGTGTTGATGCGCTTTTTGGACGTCCTTCACGTGGATCGTCTTCAAGGCGTGTACGACCACGTTTAAATTCAGCAACCCATCTTTCTAGTGTTCTAATTGTAGGTGAACAGTCATTATACACTTACAACATTCAGTTCGTGAATTTCTTTTGGTGCTACACCTTCCACAAGTAAGAATTTCATCACTGCACGATATTCAATTTTTTCCATTGCTGTGACACGGCGACACTAAATGGCTTGTAAACAAAGAATAAATTGACAGATTGAATTGAAACTTCACATACGTTCATATGAAGAGTGTACCGACAAAATGAAAAACAATTCGGGCTAGTGGCAACGTCCTCTCTTATCGAACGACAAAATTTATTGGACAACCTGGCATAATTCATTTGAGATGGCTTTGGCTAAAAGTAGTTTTCTTGTGAAAGTGTACTGTGACATGATGCTACAATCAGGTCAAAATGTGCAGTGTAGGGCAAACGTGGGGGTTTGCCCCTCGGACAGAAAACGAGATTCTCATGCCGTAAATTAGCGTGTTTTTATGAGTCGATTGCGCCCAACACTACTCATTCTACGACATCATGGAAATTTTCGCTACATCGGGGAATTCATTCTTAGACTTCCTTGTTTTATTTCAGAAGAAAACTTAAGTTACCGTATTTTCCCTGTTAGAAGTACATGTACTTCTAGTACTCAGACCCCTATTTTATATGTACTTCTATTAGAGGTGTGCTTCAAATAGAGGGTGTACTTCTTCTATTATTCGGCGCAATTTTTTGAATTTCCAATATTAGACTCTTCACTTTTCTTGATTTCCGGTATAACACCAAAAACTTGTATTTAATAAAATTTCAGACTAGACTCAATTGAATCGATGCTTCCACAATCTCTGATATCATATATTCACACCTTTCCCAAGTTAATTTCTTCGAAAAAATGTATAAGTTTGTTTTTGATTTTGTTGACACGTGCTTCATCGACTTGTTAGGCTTAAAAACAATTAAAAGGCAGCATTCATGATGAACATCATCGGTGACTTACCACGGTGAAATGATAGGCGAGGAGGATTCTAGGCTCCCTGTGTCGAAAAAACGGTGAAAAACGAGCCACGAGTGGCAAATAACAGCTGCAAACTAGCGTTTCGGTGCCCCAGATCCACCCCCCGGAATGAACAAATGAAGACTCAGATTACAGGAATAATCAAGTCAAGGAATTGCTGATAAGTGAGCTGATCGCTTGATCGCACTGATAGGCATCATCCTCCATAGCGGTCGATTCCTCCACGCTTAAAAATCAGCGTAAAAAAGGAGTATTTTGGCTCAAAAACAGGTCTTTCGCGTGGTTTTTAAGCACACAGGGCACCAGACCTTCCGTGAACCGAGGCGATATCGGAAGTGAAATTTATCGTGAACACTGCCTTTAACTGATCGCTTTTGTAGCCGCCCAGAGCGATTGAAAAGTGAGTTTCTTGAACGACCTGACAACAGCTTTTCCAAAAGCGAGTTCTTTGCGTCCACAATCCACTATAGGTAAAGTCTACCATTGGTGGTTTCTGATTTCCTCGTCGTATAAGCGATTTCTATACATAAGTGATCCAATCTTCGTAACGCTAGGGAATCTTAACCCACCCCATTTTATGATTGTTAACTTGATCTTTTTCCTAACCTGTATCTTTGAACATCTGTTTTACAACCTTTGCTGTATTGCTTTTCTATGTCGCTGTGTTCCTATTAACATACGATCCCTAAATTTATTTCATTGCTCAGTAACCGATAAACTAATTAATTAATAAATTAATCATAGTTTTTCAAGCACCGCTAAAGTCAACGTCTAGGGTCAAAACAAGTCGACTGTGATCGACTCAAACCCGATCAAACAAAAATATTTGTAAAGAACCTAAATAAACTCCGTGCATTCGCTGCGAATAACACCAATGTCGAACTTTAGCTCTTCGTTTTTCCTGGTCATTTGAAGTTCGCTGAGGTTTCATCGTAAGTTGTCCCATACAAGCAATCTTTGACCAAGAAAGGGATGGCCGATAGTTTTTTTGGGAATATTCAAACCTCGCATTATTGAAAAAATTTCGGGCAAACTGGTCTCTCTAAAAATGCCACATTCGTGTTGCCAATCACTTACCCAAGTACCGGGGGTTCACTCCGAAAAGAGGTGTACTTCGAATAGAGGGTGTACTTCTTATACTCAGATCTCTATTGTATATGTACTTCTAATAGAAGTGTGCTTCAGATAGAGGGTGTACTTCTAATACTAAGCCTTCCCTTTTAGGTGTATTTCTATTAGAGGTGTACTTCAAATAGAGATGTACTTCTATTAGAGTAAATACGGTATATGATAATTTACGTATGAGGAGATTAAGGTGACAACGCATTTCCAGTTTAGGCTGAGTTTCGGTGTGTACAGGCAAATTGAAAAATATTGTTGTAAATTTTTCCATGATGTCGTGGAATGAGTAATGTTGGACGCAATCGACACACCAAAACACGCTATTTTGCGGCGTGAGAATTTCGTTCCCTGTCCGACGTTAGCGTTCGAGTGTTTGCCTCTGGTTAAACCTGCAGGTGTTACCCTTCTTTTTCTTGAATCATTTATTCTCCAAAATTTTCTTTCCACTTTTTCCTTCACAACCTTACATATTATATATTGGATTTGAACATTGTTCGTGCACGGGCAACAACTTCATCACCACATATTTCCAGTGACTCAAGGGAAGAAGTGTTGACACAGGTTACGTGGAAACAAATCACAATTGCTCTTTGACGTGGTGAGTGTTTTTGTATACGATCTGCACATATAGGGAATCTGATTATACCGGTGGGTTGTCGATGAAGTGCATAAACGGCAATGATGATGACCTTCTGTGGTCTTAATCAATCTGTTATTAGTGGCCCCGAGACGGCGGGCAGGCTACGGCTGGACCCGAAGGCGAACAGATGGCTTGCGAATTTCGATAATAAAGAGACATGTAAAGTGTGTGCGTGAAGAGAGACAGATGTTTGAGAGAATGACATTGGCTGGTGGGGGCCATACAATTTTATGACGGTTTTCAAAGAGATTTTCGATTCGCCATGATTACCTACTGCTGCTAGACTATGAGACCCTTCTAGGGAAACATATACAATCAGGGCAGTTTTCTTCCGTACGGTGAGCGCGGGTTTTATCTATTACTGATTGCTGATGGCGGGCCAACGGCAGGTAAATTGCAATAGTTAAAAATCTTTTATTAAGCAGATGAAGAGAGGTATTTTTCTGGGGAAGAACGACCGATCTTTCAAATCAGGAAATGATCAATTCCAAGGGACAATAAACAGTGGTGCAATTACTCTGCACAGAATATAAAAAAGTAGAATTGAATGATTAATTCTTATTCATAAAAAAAGCGTTACTGTTGCATATTCTGATGTCTTTTTGACTTAAAAACCCACCTAAGGTAAGTCCGAATTAGGGCTGAGTGGGGAATCCGATGGTTTTTGACCTCCCAATTTCCGAAAAAAAAGCCTGAAAAAATGTCGGTCAATCCTGCAGCAGATTTAACAGAAGCACCATCGCAGACGCGAGTAATCCAGTGCTGAATACTCTTCAGCTCGGAACATTCTAGCGTTCAAAAAACAAGCATTCGAAGCTTCTCGTTTCTGAGAACTTCAATGAACGAATGACCAAGGGGATTCTACTTACCTAAAAATCTCAAAACTCAGAGCCGATTCCGGTGTCGCGAATTCTGTTACGTCAAAGCCACAAAGTACAGCCGACACGGATCGCACTGATACTTTGCGCCTTATTGAGCGTTGGCGCAAATTCAGGCGCTTATGTTATAACATAAGAGCACTGAGTCTGCGCTAACGCACAATAAGGAAAGCAAGGTATCAGTGCGATCTAAGCCGACTATATGTAGGCGTGGGTGTGACCTTGAAATTTTTTTTCTAAAATATGGTGATTCAAAGCTTTCCTTTCCTTGGGGTTGAATTTTGTGGATCCCTTTATAAAGGTGTCAAAGATTGAGCGGCAAAAGAACTGTGGACGAGTTATCCGAGGCTTGTAACTTTCGTCATTTGCAAACGATGTATGATAGCAAACCTGAATAAAGAGAAAGACCGAGAATAAAGGACAAAACACGGCTATTGACTGGAAACCTTAGCTCATCTTGCCACCTCAAGCCTCATTCATAGCTGGTCGCTTCGACTAGCCGCGGCACTGCCAACAGGTACAAAACCCGTCGCGACAACAGATCTTTCACTGTTTCGCGACGGGTTGGAACAGTTTGCAGTTTCAGTCGCGTTGGCCGAGCGACTGGGGTATTTCATAGCTAGTCGAAGCGACCTGCTCGATTTTGTTAGATCGCTTCGACTAGTCGCGTCGTTTCCATGATGGAAGCGATTCGTGTAGTCGAAGCGACCAGGCCGTAATCTTTCGTCAGGACGTTGTGTATTCGGCGCCAAATTGCGGACGTCACAGCTCAACCACATAAAAGACGGCATGTGAAAGGAAAAAAAGAGTATTTTTTACACATTCACGATTATAGAGATGAGAAAGTTCAATAAGGCTACCGAGAAATAACATTTCATGCAGAGCTTTCGGCAATTACTAACGTTAGTTGGAGTTTTATGTTGCTGTACAAGCAAATTCCATTCTGTCGTTTTTTGAAACCATGTTCTTGTTGGAAAACTATGCAAGACTAATTTATTTAGAAGATTAAGGCACCGGGATTAAGGCAAGTCACAAAAAATCAGGAGGAATCAGCAAAAACCGAGAGGAAAATTTTTTTTTTAAAATTTCTGCGGCGTTGTCCGCAATTGTCCGCATTTTTTACGCCCGAGCGATTCGAAATCAGTGGACGAAGCGATTTGAAATCGCTTCGTCCAGCGATTTCAAATCGCGGCAGACTTGAAGTCGAAGCGACCAGCTATGAATGAGCCTTTAGACAGTTGGTGCGGGCGGATCGACATCCCACCCGCCATCCGCTCGCCACTAACCAGCGATCTGCCCGCCAGTAGCCAGCGGTCCGCCCGCCAGTAGTCAGCGATCTGCCCGCAACTAGCCGGCGATCCGCCCGCCAGTAGCCAACGATCCACCCTCGATGCCACATGTGGATTATTCCGAAGGTTCCCCCACCACGGTCCACTTACGCGGGACCATCCCTCTCCCTAGCCGTGGAGACCATTCCCTCAGCTGCCAAAAATTATTCTCCGTCTTCTGAGTGATCCTTCAAAGGTGACTTGAAGTCACCTTGCAGAATCGGCCTCGAAATGCCGAGTGAGCGTTCTGTGCGATGGAGCACCATTTACACCCTTCGGTTCGTTTACTCTGGTCATGATACTGATACCAGAAAAGAACTCGTCTATGATTGACAGGTTTCACCGTGTAAAATTTGAGCGGGCGGATTGCTGGCTATCAAAGCCCTCGCTGGCAGGTGGCGGGCGGGAAGCCGCTTCGGAACTTGCCGGCAATCCGCCCTCTAGCGTTATCAGCTTCCCAAGGTGCCGCTATCCGCCCGCCAAAACGCAGCGATCCGCCCGCGAAAACAACGAGAGGTAGCGATCGGCCCGGCGAGGCCACGATTGGCAGCGATCAGTCCGCACCTATTGTCTGAGACTGTTGAGCTCTAAAACGCTTCAAGAAGGCCGTGTGAAGGTGCCAAAAGACAATAGGTGCGGACTGACTGCTGGCAATCAAGGCCTCCGCGGGCAGTACGCAAGCAAGTTGCGGGCGGATCGCTGCCTTTCGTTGTCTCCGCGGGCGGATAGCGGCATCTGGTAAAGTTGACCACGCTAGCGGGCCGACCGCCGGCAAGCTCTAAAGCGACAAACCGCCCTTAACCTACCAGCGATCCGCCCGCCACTGATTTGATGGCCAGCGATCCGCCCGCTCAAATTTTACACGGTGAAACTTGTCAATCATTGATGAGTTCTATTCTGGTATCAGTATCATGCACAGAGTGAACAAACCGAAGGGTATAAAAGGCGCTCCATCTCACTGAGTGCTCACTCGGCATTTCTAGGCCAATCTGGAAGATGACTTAAAGTCACTTTTGAAGTATCACTCAGAAGCCGGAGAATAATTTTTGGCAGCTGAGGGGATGGTCATCACGGCTAGGGGGGTGGTGGGAACCTTTGGAATAACCCACATGTGGCATCGAGGGCAGATTGCTGGCTAATGGTGGGCGGATCGCTGAATAGTGGCGGGCAGATCGCTGGCTAATGGCGGGCGAATCGCTGGCTAATGGCGGGCGGATCGCTGGCTAGTGGCGGGCAGATCGCTGGCTACTAGCGGGCGGATGGCGGTGGGATGTCGATCCGATCGCTAAAAGCCAGCGATCCGCCCGCACCTACTGTCTGAAAAGGTGGCTTCTTGCTTTGGGAGCGCTGGAGTGACATCTACCTATATCTCGGCTATGCGGAGGAATTGAGAGCTCGTATTCGGAAGCTGGTATTTAAAGTGGATCTACTTCAAAATTAGGTGAAGAAATCTCAGATTTCGTCCCTGCTGCTGAACTCTGCCTTCAAGAGACCACGATTCCTCACCGCGCATACATGCGATGGACTCGATTTTTTGCGTTTTCTCAACTCAACTTAATTGATTGATCGTGGAGCGCGCGGTATCATAAGTGTTAAGCAGGCAAATCTGGGTACAAATCGATGAAGTCAATCAATTATCGATTTTATTGAATATACGGTGGAATTAGCATGAATCGAATGTATTCTATAGGTGGTGGGTGGACTGCGGCCATGTTTGCCGTCAAAAAAATCACTTTGAACGAACCTCCGGACATTTCCACATAAACCCCTTTTACTGTGCTTATCTGGGCCAAATTCCGGTCCGCAATTGCGTCTCGACACGCTTCGCAGCCGCACGCGCTCGAGTCAGTCGGGTTTCCAGTGCCAAAGGCAACTCGATGTGGCTTTTCTATACAGTTTTCTTCAATTTTGTTTAGTTTTGAGTTTCCAAAACCCACCTACATAGAGTCAACAAATCGGCGGCTGCCGCGCTGGAAGCTCTTCTGACTCGGGCGCCCACAAAGCGTGTCGAGACGCAATTGCGGACCGGAATTTGGCCCAGATAAGCACAGTATAGTACTGTGATCTGAACCTAACTTTTTTTGAGAGGGCTTTACGGCTCCAGGAGAGTAGTGCATGCTTTCGAATAGAAGCACCTTGTACTCGAAAGAGTTGATTATGCATATCTATGCAAGGCCTTGAAGTGATCGTTTTGCTAAGATTTCACTAAACATTGTTCAGTTTACATAGGTTCGTAAACGCGACGCTCGTCTATTTTACATAATCATACTTTGTACAATTTTCGTAAAACCGACGTCAACGCGAGTGCGACATTTACATAAATATGTACATAGCAATCATTCGCTTGGTTGGGTTTCTAAATAAACGCGTATAGAAGATTAGATTTCGCTCGTACACGTTTATAGGTCGGAAAATGGTTCTTAGTCGGGGACCAAACCCGGAAAAGCGATGGTTTAGGAACAATGTACTGTTACATTTTCAGTGCTCAAAAAAGGCATCTGTGCAGTTGGGTATTGATCAGCTTGTGATATGTTCTGCTGTGACAATTTTTTTCTGTCAAATTTTTTCATGAACCATTAAATGAGGGGTTTGAATATTTTTATGAATAAATAAACTTTCCTTTTATCTGTCCGTAAACTTTTGCATCAACCCGATAGTAACCACAGTTGGCTCAAAGTTCTCCTTTGTACGGAAACGCTGTTCTGAGACGTGATCCACGTGCTGCGTCGAGCTTAAAGCCACAGTCCACGCTCCGAATCGATTTTTCGGTTTCTTGCCTATCTTGGAGAGAATTTCACGCTGATCACAACGGTGTCTTCAGAATCGCTCAGAACTCACTAAGAACTGAGTTACGGCTCCTCAAAGATTTTAAATTTGAACTGGTAGAAGTTCGCGGACGAGTTGTCTCGAGCCTGTATTTTCTCGTTATTCGCAGCCATCTTTCTGAATCAGGTCACAATATAAAGCCCGACTGAAAACAAAAGGAAGAACATAGATTTTCATTAAAATCAATCGCGCGCCTCTTCCCTATTGAGGTCGGAAACCTGCCAGTGGGCGTTGCCCATTTTTTCTTTCAAGGGGGCGTGGTCGACGATTTCCTAGCCTTTTCTCGCTTATTTGAGCGAATTGAGATTTAGCGCTTGGCAGGGTTGCTATACAAGGCGACCGGACCATAATATCAAAAATTACCTCTGAGGTTGGACTGTGCCTTTAAAGGCAGTGGTCACGATGAAAAACGTCATCGAAAAAAACCACAAAAATCAGCTTAGATCAAAAACAGCTGAAAACTATGAAGGTAGCGCGGTGAAAAACGGGCTAGAATTAGAGTTTCTAGGGCCTAAAGATGCCAGTTCGGGCACACGTGCACAGCGCCGCCCAAAAAGATCGCAGTCTCATGTCGAGTAATGTGCTTCTCTGGGACGAATTCCAGTCCGCAATTGCGTCTCGACACGCTTCGCGGCCGCGCGCTTTCGAATCGGAAGAGTTTTTAGCGCCGCAGCCGCCGATCTGTTGACTCAGGTGGGTTCTAGAAACTGGAAACTGAACGAAATTGGAGAAAACAGTCTAAAAAGGTTATACCGAGTCGGCTTTGACACTGGAAACTCGACTGAATCAAGCGCGTGCGACCGCAAAGCGTGTAGAGACGCAATTGCGGACCGGAATTCGGCCCAGAGAAGCACGGTAGTCGAAAATCATCGACATTCAGAGTAAGAAATAAATGCAAATTTCCCTCATAAAAAGAGTTGAACAATGAAAGGAGGCACTTCAGTCAATGTTTCTGAATAGATGAGTATTGTTCATTGATTGAAGTTCAATTTCAAGCCAGCTGATGTTTTTGATTTTAGAGTTCATCGATGCCGATGATATGGAGTGGGCTCGCCTACCATCAAAAAAAAAAACAAGAAAGTTGAGGGTTCAAATTCGGCCCGAAACAGCGGTTTTTTCGCGATTTGTTCTTATAGTTCCTACTACTCGAGAACCAGAAAAGGGTTTTGAGAGAAAAAGACGACAAGCATATTTGATCGCGACCACTGCCTTCAAGATATTGTGTAAAGATTAAAAAAAAGTGTGAGGCTTCGCGCTCACTAAAATACAGTGTGAGGCTACCGGAGGTATGGCGAGCCTTTGAGTCTTTTGATGTCGAACGTATCTATTATTAATACATTTTCCTTATCAACTGGTTATCTCATGTCATTATTGCACCCTCCATCTTTTGAGTGGAAAATCTCATCTTTGTAGAATTTTTGAAAAGGGGCTCAAAAAAGTTATAATGGAACATCTTGAGAGAAATGCAATTATCCCGGCTAGCCAGCACGGTTTTGTTCCAGGTAAATCAGGAGCAACTAACTAGCTTGAGTGCATAAATGACTGGAGTGATTATTTGGACTCGGAAAAATGTTGCGTTGTGGTGTATTTTGACTTTTCGAGAGCTTTTGATCGTGTGGGCCACTCTAAACTTCTTTATAAAATTTCGAAACTAAAATTTCATCCAATAATCGTTGAATGGCTCAAAAACTATCTTTCCGGCAGAACCTTTCAAGTGAAGATCAATGCAGCATTTTCATCGGTTAGGCCCGCGTAAAGAGTGGAGTGCCCCAAGGTGGGGTATTGTCACCAATTCTGTTCGCTATTTACACTTCAGAACTCTCGGGTCTCCTGGAGCTCTGTGGTGTTGAGTGCAAACAGTTCGCCGATGATATCAAGATATATAAGAAGATAGAATTCGAAGATGATCAGGGTATGTTGACTTGCGCATAGGAGGAAATTCTTGAGTGGTCCCACAAGTGAAAATTGCCGCTGGCTCCCGAAAAAACAGTGTTCATGAGACTGGGAATGTCGAAATTTCTTTGTACCTACACTTTAGATGGGCATGTGCTGAACCCTGTAACCTCTGTTAAAGACCTGGGCTTTCATTACAACAGCAAACTTGATTTCTCCGACCATTACAAGCACTTGTGCAGTAAAGCGTCTTCTAAAACATTCCTCTTATTCAAGGCGTTGTCGGTCCGTGACAGAAAGGTGTTGTTAAAGGCATATAAGGCCTACGTCAGATCTATCTTGGAAAGTGGAACGACAGTTTTTTTCACCGCAGAAAAGAAATGATGTGTTGCAACCGGAGAAAATCCAAAACAAATTTACACGTAAAATTTATGTAAGAGCTCAAATCCAGGCCTAAGACAGAATTCCGAGTGCGGGAGTCAGAAAATCAGAAATCTCGCCGTCAACTTAACCCATTCACGACCACGCCTAATTTTGGGTGGCTGCACGTTCGGACCGCGTGCAATATTGCGTCACCGTATAACGTGTCCCACCGGTGGGACACGCTGGCTTGAATAGCGTCCCACGGGTGATTGCTTTCCCTTTTTTGTGTCTATATTGTAGCTATCAACGAGGGTCGGACAGTATCAGAGTTTGAGCTTTCGAGACGCTTTCGTTATCAAGAAACAATTATTCAAAACCAAAACGGGGTCAACTGAGCTGCGACGGTTTTAGAAAAGGAAACGTGTTTCAAACGATAAGTTCCTACAAAGCAACCTAAAAACTAGCAATAGACGACAAAAGAAATTATAAGGTGCTTTTCAAGTCATTTTAGAGCCGTTTTTTCCTCTAATTCAGCGCACCTGATTTTATAAAAGTCTAGATATGTTGTTGCACTTGACCTACTGATGGACCACGAGGTTTTTATTCAAGTATTGGGTAGGTCAATACATTGATCATATGTAGGTTCGAAGGTAGTTTCTTGTGACGGAGAAATCGATTTTTGAAACTGGTGGCCCACCGGTGGGACACGCGGTCCGAAGTGGTAGTCAACGCGTGTCCCACCGGTGGGACACGTGGTCGTGAATGGGTTAAAGGCACCGGACACCCTAAAAATTAATTTTTAGCTTTCATGCTCTTCTTGGAGAGAGTCACACGATGAACACAGAGGTATCTCTGAAATCGTCCAAGACCCCCTTTGAACAGAGTTATGGCTCTTCAAAGATGGCTAGATTTTGAGGGTGAAAAATAGGTGGACGAGTTGTATCAGGCCTGTATTTCTCTTCATTCGCAATCGTTGCGTGAGAGAAAGGCAGGATAAGGAGACAGTTCGGTAATGGACTGAAGAACGACGACTTGTTGGAATTCATCCATCCATCGAGCCGCTATCGAGTTCGAAAATCTGTAAGGGGGTCGGGCCTGTGGTGGTCGCTTATATCTCGCTTCTTTGGAGGAGTTGAGATCTCGTATTTGGCTCGTGTTATACGGGAGGGGTCTTCAACAAAATTACATCGAAATCTCAAAATTAATATCTGAGGGTGTACTGTGCCTTTGATGATGCTTGCATGGTGTTTGAGTTACTAGCTGGCATTGCGAAAACTAATATCTTAAGGTTCTATAGGCTAAGTCAGTCAAGGACTAGGGGAAGCAAGATTAAGATTTCATATGTAGCCCCGAAGGGCAATATGAGAGCCCTTTCTTTCACATGTAGAGCCGGATCAACCTTCATCTCTCTTAAAGCGACAGTCCAACCTCAGAAACGATTTCTCGTTTTTCTGCCTATCTTGGAGAAAATTTCACGCTGATCACAATGGTGTTTACAGAATCGCTCAAAAGTTTTTATAAACGGAGTTACGGTTCCTCAAAAATTTCGGTTTTAAACGGCTAGAATTTCTCGGACGAGTTCGCTCGAGCCTGTATTTTCTCGTTACTCGCAGCCATCGTTCTGTAGCAGGCCACATTATAAAGCCAGGCCGGAAACAAATCGAAGAACATAGGTTTTGAATAAGATCATTCGCGCGTTTCTTCCCTATTGAGGTCGGAAACCTGGCGGTGGGCGTTACCCATTTATCCTTTCAAGGGGCGTGGCCGACTTTTTCCTAGCTTTTTCTCGCCTATTTGAGCGAATTGAGATTTTGCGCTTGGTAGGGTTGCTACAGACGGCGACCGGACCATAATATCAAAAGTTACCTCTGAGGTTGGACTGTGCCTTTAAAGGCAGTGTTCACGATGATTTTCGTCCCCGGGTTTTTCACATAAAACGATGTGTTGAACTCCAAATGTTACCAAAATTACGAAGAAATGGCTAGAAACGCATTAAAACGTGGTATTTCAGTGACATTATTTTATGACATGGACTAGTTGTCCGGTTGGATGAACATGTTCGTGGTGGTTGTCACCAGTGGAAAATTGGGTCAATCGAAAATAGAAGAATATTATATGCAAAGGAGGATTAGTTAGGACCTTAAAGAATTACCGGAGCAATAGATAGTAGAGAATTGCAAGGGACGGGTCCACAAAAGAATTCATTGTCACAAATAACACTTCCTGTGATACTTAAGAGGCGGGGTGATACTTAAAGGCAGTGTTCACGATAATCTTCAATTTTGAGATTATTCGCTATATTGACTACATAAGTGGCCCCCGGGTAGAACCAAAATGACGAAGAAATTGAGAAAAACGCACCGGAAGTACCCGAAATCCGCAAGTATCAGCCCGCCTTTTAAGTATCACTGGGAGTGTTTGTTGTGACAATGAAACCCTTTGCGGACCCGTCCTTTGCAATTATCTACTCTCTATTGCTCCGTGCCTCCTTCGGACCCTAACTAATACTGTTTTTTCTGAAATATTCCTTCGTTTCTGATTAGCCCCATTTTATACCGTTGACAACCACCATGAACATGTTCATCCAACCGGACAACTAATCCATGGTATAGAATAATGTCATCGAAATACGACGTTTTAATGCGTTTCTCGCCGTTTCTTCGTAATTTTGGTAACACTTGGGGGCCAACGCATTGTTTTATGTGGAAAACTCGGGGACGAAAATCATCGTGAACACTGCCTTTAAGGATTTCGTGTACTCCTGGTGCGTTTTCTCGGTTTCTTCGTCATTTCAGTTTTACTCGGGGCCAAACAATCGATTTAGCGATTAATCTCAAAATTGAAGATTATCGTGAACACTGTCTTTAACCTTGATATTACCCCTTTACCGATACCTTCTATCTTGCGGAGTTTCAAACCCATTGCAGGGAAGGAGCTGTTGTGCTTCTAGGGCAGTGTTGGGATCAGTATTGCATTGTATTCCGTTCATTCCGGTTCATGGTTTCTGTGCATAATCTTATTTTGGTGTTTATTGCGCTTGCGCTTGCCTTACGTAGCGTACTCAATAAATAAACAAATAAATAAATAAATAAAAAAAATCGTCAGTGTCTCTTAAGTAGGAAACCGGGATCAGAAATCGGGCGCGAAATCATTCGATCAATAGCCATCCTCCCCTCGTTTTCCCGTGCGCAATTCATCCCGCCAGGCAGCGTCACTTTTCGAACTGAACGGCGATCAACGTGCACTTTGCGGACCTCGAAACCGCGCCGCAACAGGCTGTCGCAATCAGCGTGCACTTTGCGGACTGAACGCGATTGCGTGAATGAACTGTACAAGAAGAGGTACTTATCCGGCTTTGCATGCTTTTTGAGATTCCCTAGGAATGTAACACAACAGTTGCTTCCAAAAGCATTTGAGGTGTTTATTTAAATGCACTGGACATTCGTAGGTGCCAAAGATGGTTTACCAAATTCAATTAGAGTAATTGCGATTTTTCCGATTAATCACCATCGGATTTCCGTTTATTCCGTGTATTGCAACACTTTTTAAGTGGCAAAACATTTGCGAATTAGAATGATATCCAAAATGTCATTTCTGCCAAAAAAAATCAATCAATTTTTATCGTCCAGGGATTAAAAAATTTACTCACTAGATGGTGAAAGTTATTGACAAGGATAGAGAATACATCTTTGATCAAAATCAGAGACTCGTTAAAAATGTATGGGTGTGTACTGTCCTTATCTGGGCCAAATTCCGGTCCGCAATTGCGTCTCGACACGCTTTGCGGCCGCACGCTCCCGGGTCGGAAGAGCTTCCAGCGCCGCAGCCGCCGATCTGCTGACTCTAGGTGGGTTTTGAAAACTGGAAACTAAGAAAAATTGAAGAAAATTGTACAAAAAAGCCACATCGAGTCGGCTTTGGCGCTGGAAACCCGACTGACTCGAGCGCGTGCGGCTGCGAAGCGTGTCGAGACGCAACTGCGGACCGGAATTTGGCCCAGAGAAGCACAGTACTTAGCGTGGGAAAGCGGCGTTCCTTTCCGATCCCCCGAATAGAATGTGGAAACCAACTAATCATAAAACTGTATCCATAATTTAATTGAGCTTCATTAAATTATAATGTACGATTTTCAATACAGTTCTACAGCAGTTGTTACAAACACTACACTTTGGTACTGGCTTTGAAGAGTTCAAGATGGCGTATATTCATGCTAAAATGTATGGCTTCCGTATTGGATTTAGTCTGACGCATGGGCCAGGCGGCTTGCAGTGCGTTATGGGCGGCATCACTTGCTAACGGGGTTTCGATTCGCGCGTGGCGATCTGACGTCGCAGCCCCGTCCACTTATCAGACTAAAATAATGACGTGAACTCTAGAAACAGAGCAATAACTGTAGGCGAGAGGAATATTACTATATAAACACTGAAAAACACAAAATCAATCAATAAAAACATTCAAAAACATGTTACCCGGTAGCATCAGCTAACAGCAATTGGGGCCGGTTAGGGTCCGCTGTGGGAAGGCGCGGCGGCATGCGATGGAGAAGTATTGATCATGCGGCGCCGCTCGATAGGTTCTCCTCAATTGCTTGCTGCCCTGCCTTTCAGCGGCGCGACTCTAATCGGCCCCCATACAAACGATGAAAGATGACAATGTGACATGACATGTCGAATAAAGAAAGTTCAATGAGATATTGATTCATATTGATTATGTATAACCACTGGGCTAAGGATAATGAGTTCGATAATGTAATATAATAGGACCACTTCTGGAAAGCATGAATGCTGCGGCTGGGCTAGGAACGCGAAATGCCGCGCGTACGCGTCACAATTTGAATTGTACACGTGACGCATGCGCGCAGCTTTGCGCTCCTTGGCCCTCACAGCCGCGTTCATGCATGCCACCCCAGAATCACTCTAAAAAATTCTCAACTAACAACGAGAAGAATTCGAAAAACAACAGACTAAACAAATAGTCTCTAGCTACCACAATATCCTCGCTATCAGCATTGTGGCGACGGTTGCAGCGAGCGAGCGTGACGCGGACGATTGCTCGTCCACCCGTTTCATCATCATCCAGCCCTCCTCGCCTTCCTCGGCAGCAAACTCTCGCACGCCATCCGAAGTGGAAGGTGCTGGAAAGGGGGTAATATTTGAAGAAGATTTCTTACCTACTCAGCCGATTCTCGGCTCCGAGCCGCAACGAATTGGAATCGGAGCCGGCTGACAGTTCGGCTCGTTCTCCCAATCACCGGGCTACTGCTGTTGCTGTCCGGGCCAACCGGAATAGCCCGGACAGCAACAGGAGTGGCCCGGAAAGCAACAGCAGTGGCCCGGACAGCAACAGGAGCCGACTCGCAGATTGGAAAAACGAGCCGAACTGTCAGGCGGCTCGGGGCCGATAATCGCCTGAGTATGGGTGGGTCGTAGAAAAGTGAATGATTTAATTAGGAGAGCATGAGCTCGGCACATTGCTGCGAGCCATCGAAACCCGCTGGTCGCTGGTGTCGCGAACGCAGCACGGACCTCTGCATTGATCGCGCGCCGTCTATTCACTGGACTGAAATTGACAAAGAGACCATACGTGCCTGGATCAAGGTGGCTGTTCTCGTTGGAGTCAACAATTTTAGGGATTTCATAGTCTTCGTCCTCGCGTTTGATCGAGTGATCCCAGTAATCATCGTCTTCCGGACCAGTAGGACTGAAACAAATAGATGGCAGGGTTTACGTTTCCGTTCAGAAACTCGTACGTAGATCATCAGATCTACTCCCAACCTTTCCGTGTCGAACTGCAACCCATGCACCTTCACGGTCTTATCTGCAGCCGTCTCAATCGCTTTGGTGATCTCTCCAAGCACTCCTGACTCCTCGTTGGTTTTCACTTCCGCCAAATCACCGTCGCCTGCGACCGTGGTCGCATCCGGTTCTGATTCTGAATACAGCAACATCACAATCTCTTACATGCTCAATATTTTGCAACAAAATGAGCTGAAGAGAACTGGAATCGACATGCCCAACAGGCTCCGCAGAGTACATCAAAACCCTTCGGAGAATAAAAGAGAAGAGATGGCCCTGCATGGAGCTATAGGCCTGAGCTTGCAGATTTGGTGAGAATTGAGTGAGACATGTGAGCCGCCAATGGGTCTATAGAAATTATAAATTTCTGGATTATATGTAGTAGTGCACCCATTGTTCATCCTGGTGGATTATGGAGCCCAGGTGTGCAGATGTTGTAAAGAGCAAATGATTCTGCTGACACACATCGACTCTAACTTACAAGGGACCACTTTGAACAAAAAAATGGAGTTTCGAAAAACGGTCTTTTGAGAGTTGTAGAGGGCGTAAAAATAAACAATTTAAGATTTTAAAATTTCACTCATTCCTCACGGGTAGATCAAAAATCACCAAAACAATGGGTTGCGGTAGGTAAAATGCCATTCAATGCACCCTAATCTGACGAAATCCGCTAAAAACAGGAAACGGACCCCATATTCGTGTTCAGCGTCCCAAATTACCCCTGGGGCTGAGTTTGGGCGAAAAAAAAATTTCGACCTCTGAACCCCCAAAAATGGCCTTGAGCTTAAAAATGGCCTTACCTCATGGGGCTCCAAAGGTCGAGAAAAAATTTAGGACTCAAACTTCGCTTTCGGAGGTTATTTGAAGTGCTCATAACGAATCTGAGGTCAGTTTATCGATTTCCGACAGATTACGGTAGATTGCGGTGGGTATACGGTAGTTGGGTCAAAGTCTCAGAATTGACTCAAAATTTCTGAACTGGGGTCACTCGGGGAGCTGAATACGATATTTATTATGTTCACTTGTCAATTTTCAAATTATTAAGGTAGGTTTAGGCCCTCTATGTCATGACAACTACCGTAAACTACAGTAAACCTCAGAATTTCGGCGAACGATCTCTAGATTCATGTTCAGCACCCTAGATTACCCCTACATACAAGTTTTGAGCCGAATCCGAAAATTTTTTTCAAATCACCCTAAAAATTCTATGATGGGTACCTTGCCTTGTCGCGAGGCTTGGAAAAACGACTATAACTTCTTTTCATAAAAGCTTCTCTATTTTTCTGAGAAGCTGCGGAGAGCATACTCGGATTCTACGTCCAAATGGCACCAGAAAACTACATTTAAACCAGAATGGCCAGGCTGAATAAAAGTAGTTATCTTGTAAGATGCGTTTTCAAAGAGTGGTTCTGTTCTACTCAAAATTTTGGAATTGTAAACGAAACACTTTTCTTGAGTCTTCGAGCCATGCGCTAAAGTATCAGGTTGCTTCAATGGATTTTGTAGTTTAGGTAAATCCACTTCTATTTACAACAACTATTTCTAAAGAGATACATAATTGATCAAGGAACAAGTCCACGAAGTTTCGTTTTGTCCGAACTTTTTTCCAGCGTCATATATCAAAATAAGTCCCCTAAAGTGTTTTTCCAAATCAAGGACGGTTTTTCTGTAACATTTGTGGGGGAGAAGGGTAAGGGTATTCTTGATATTCTAGCAATTGTCGAAACCTCGGAATTTCCATAGTTTCTAACATTGATGTGAACCGTTCTCCGTTTATATCACGTTACCTCTGCGATATAAGAAAAGAGGTATAAAAACAAGAGACACTGTTAAAACTCAAAACAAGTAAAGTGAACACATAGAAATGTCAATACTACCAGCCATAATGCAGTAATGAACCAACAGTATTCGAACCTTCTTTCAATTGCTTCGTAATCCAGGGCCTAACCGACTGAGCCACGGTGTCCTGCTAGCCCACCCCGACTATCACATTGCAGTGATCGGAGGTTTGAATGCAACAAGCATTGTTCAGGGGATCAATGAACAAGTCATACCTCGAGAACCTAGCTAGATTTCATCTTCAAACTTTTAGGAGAACCTTTTCAGATGAATTCAAGGCCACTGTATAGCTCACGTTTGTGCTACGTCCTCCCAATCCAACGTTCTGGTTTCTTTCCTTTTTTGATCATTTTTGATCTACCCGTGAGGACTGAGTGAAATTTTAGAATCTCATATCGTTTCTTTCTAACTCCTCTACAACCCAAAAAAGACCGTTTTTCAAAACTCCATTTTATGTTCGAAGTGGTCTTTTGTTAGGGTGAAGCGTAATGAAGATCTGATGACGTGAGATTACAAAGGAAATTTGGGTACAGTGTACCGCAATGCTAAAGGGACATGGTGCGGTTGCGGTCACACTTTAGAACTACAGTGGGAGACGCCAGATTTCCTTATCAATCGACAGGCCAGCTGATTTTCTGGGCGAGTTACGGTTTTTCTTTTTTTCTTGTTTGCTTCGGCATTATTTTTGTTTCTAACTCTTATAACATTACGAATAGGGCTTTTCATAGTATTCGCAAGATCTAAACATTCAGAAACAAAAAAAAAATGCCGGAACAAACAGGAAAAAAACCGTATCTTACCCAGAAAATCAGCCGTGCTGTCGATCGATAATGAAATTCGGCGTCTTCCACCATAGTTTTGGTGTGTGACCGCAACCGCACCATGTCTTTTTAATATTGCGCTTAAATGTGAATATACACGATACATGTGCAGGTATTTATATATTGGGTAAGAGGTTCCTCACACCAAAAAACGGTTGAAAAGATTTTTTGATTTAGACAGATACATACTTTCGGGACACCCTAACACATCAGGGCATACTATAATCTGGCGCACCGTACAGTACCAACATGTGGCCAAGAATTTTTTTTGGACGTTCAGGACAACGTCTTTCACGGAGTAAATTTGAACAGAATGTTCAATACTCTTAACATGTATCAGAAGCGCAAAGATGAACTTACGCTGCTCTTTGGAGGAGTCTTCCTGCATAGCTTCCTCCTTTTCTATTTCTTGCTCGTCGGGAAAATAGTCGTGCGGAGGGTCTTCAACTAAATTTAAAATATGTACACATCTGCCTGCCGAATAAGTGTAATTTCTTATCACCGATTCAACTTATAAACATTAGCATGGAATGAAGTTGAGCGCAAACATTTTGAGATTTTTCAATGCAAAAGATTTTGCTTCAAGTTTAATGTTCCACTGACAAGGGAACCACAATAAGCCATAGTGACCATTCCAAAAGAAGTGTACTTTCCTAGAACCATTTTTGGACGAAAAGTCCGAATATGCCCATCGCAGCTGCCTAGACCCACTCTGAAAAAAGTTATAGGCATTTTTTCTCTGATTTTCGTACTTATTGTACCCTCCAAAATGCGCATTATTTTTACGAAAATCCGGGAACGGACCTCATAATCGTGTTCAGCGCTCAAAACTACCCCACTCAGCAAAGTTAGGTTGAAGGAACATTTTCCAAACTTTGCGCAGACTAATAGCGTTTCGGACTTGTACGGATTTTCGGTTGGGCGTTTATTTATACCAATTGGGGGGCTCTCGGAGTGTCTTAGAAAAATATTCCAGATTTGACTGAAAATTCGCTCTGGGGGGGTTATTTGGGGTGCTGATCACGAATCTGAGGGTCATTTATCGATTTTCCGAAGTTTTCAACTGTATTCGTTCACAGATTCCCAACGGGGGAGAATTTGATGGCAAATCGCGACTTCTGACGATTTCCGGAGTGCTTCTATAGAATATGCTCAAGTTATTACTCTGGTGGTTATTTGGAGTGCTGAACACGAATCTGATGTCGCTTTACCGATTTTTGGCAGCTTACGGTAGAATTCGGTGGGTATACGGTAGTTTGGTCGAAGTCTCAGATTTGTCTCAAAGTTTCTATGTGGGGGTTATTCGGGGTGCTGAATACGAATTCGATGTGTATTTGTCGATTCTCGAATTATTAAGGTAGGTTTTGCCTCCTAAATGGCATGTTACGTACCGTAACCTACAGTAAACCTTAAAATTTGGGCAAGCAAGCTCCAGATTCGTGTTCAGCACCCCAGATTACTCCTACATACATGTTTTTGCAAAATCAGGGGAAAAATTTCAAAACACCATAAAAATTCCATGGGCGGTGGTACCCTTAGGCCCTAGTTGTACACCGGCGGGACGCTGCGGAAATAGCACGACAACTATCACTTATATGCGCCCTTACTGTGCTCAGGAATGCCAAAAGGAACAGTAGTCGCAGAAAAAACGCGCCGGAAGGTCGCACAGAGCAGTTATACACGCCGTGGCACCGTATACTGTACCCTTGCGGGACCTCCCCTGTTGGAAATTTGCCAATTTGCACCAGCTGATTATTTTTCAGATTTAAAATGCTAAAACATTACTAAAACGACATAACGAGCACTGTAATAAAGAGAGGAATTGATTATTAGTGATATTCTGCAATTAAAAAGTGTCAAAAGCGAAAAAAAAACGATAAAATACCATTAAAACGCTTGGAATTTTTTTGTCTGCAGTATTGCGTCAAAGACGCCAAAGACGCAACATTGCAGACGAGTCAGTGATTTACGCAGCAAGCGGCGGCAATGTCATCGCGAGACGTTTTCATTCCGCTGGTAAGGAGTTGTTTATACTTCCGCAGCCTAGCGGCGGAGTGAAATTCTATAATATCGATCGTCCCGCACCGCTTGATCAAAATCACAGAAATGCACTACCGCTGCGGGAGTATAAACGACACCTTAAAGGCTGAGCATAGTGGCATCGCAGCACGGCGCGGTCTTATGAGCTACTTACTGCATCGCGACTTCCATATATGTAGACACGAACGACGTATGAATGTGGTTTGAAACCTACCCTCATCGCTCTTGTACTCCCAGTCGGCTCCTTCGGGATTTGTCGTATCGTCTTCTTCTCTACGCGTTGTTGTTACTTCGTCCGCTCGTCCTATCGTGGTTGTCGTCTCCATTCTTTGCTGCTCCTTCATACGCCAATCTTCCTGCTCTTGTCGTTGCTGCTCCCGAATACGCTGCTCTTCCTGCTGCCCGAATTCATGTCGTCGTTGTTCTTCCAGCTGTTGTCTCTGTTCCAGTTCCCGTCGTCGCTCCTCCTCACGTCTTCTGGCCGCAGCTCGTCGCAGTTCTTCATCGCGGCGTCGCAGCTCTTCGATTCGTTGATCCTCTTGGGGACTTCTGTTGGCGACAGGCACGAGACCGACTCGTTGAGAATGTTGAGTTCTTCTTCTCTCTTCCTCGATTCGTCGCTCATACTCACGACGTCGTTGTTCCTCTCGTTGCCGCTCCATTTCCATCCGCCTCACATCGTAGTTGACAGCTGGAATAGGAAGTTATAATGGTGAAAAGGATATGCCTCTGACAATGATATTGAGTGTATTGCTTACTTTACCCTAAAGGCCTAGTCGATTTCTAGCGAGGAAAACTGGAAGGTTAGATCCTAAGGTGCTACTGTGCTTATCTGAGTCAAATTCCGGTCCGCAATTGCGTCTCTACACGCTTTGCGACCACGAGCTCCCGAGTCGGATGAGTTTCCAGCGCCGCAGCCGCCGATCTGTTGACTCTAGGTGGGTTCTAGAAACTAGAAACCAAACAAAATTGAAGAAAATCGTAAAAAAACCATATCAAGTCGGCTTTGGAGCTGGAAACTCGATTGACTCGAGCGCTTGCGGCCGCAAAGCGGGTCGAGACGCAATTGCGGACTGGAATTCGACCCAGATAAGCACAGTACTTCACAATTGAGTGTTGGTATGGTAGCTTATTACGGTCGAGAATTCGGCGAAAAAAAAAGAAACGTGAAGTAGCCCTTCGGCATTCTGGATGTGACCTAAAACGAGCCACCAAACATGGCAAGATTGCACATTATAATTGTCAGGAAATTATCATATATTGGAAATATTTGAAACTAGCCACCACAATTAGATTCAGGCGTTCTAACACGTTCGACAGAGATTGTGGAGTCCATCACAACGGAAAAATTCAGTGTAGCGGTTGCGTATTTTCACTAAGCATACTGTAGCCATGGCCGTCTCAGTTCCAATCTTGCCGTTTTATTTATTTATTGAAGCATGGAAATCCGCGTAAAAAACAACGCAGGAAATGAACGAACTCAATACTTAAAGACACAGTCCAACCTCGGAATCGATTTTTCGTCTCTATACCTATCTTGGAGAAAATTTCACGCTGATCACAATGGTGTCTCCAAAATCGCTCAGAAAGCACCACGAACGGAGTTACGGCTCCTCAAATATTCCAATTTTGAACGGCTAGAAGTTCTCGGACGAGTTGTCTCGAGCCTGTGTTTTCACGTTATTTGCAGCCATCGTTCTGTAGCAGGCCACAATATAAAGCCAGACCGAAAACAAATAGAAGAACATAGGGTCTGAATAAAAATCATTCGCACGTCTCTTCCCTATTGAGGTCGGAAACCTGGCGGTGGACGTTACCGATTTTTTCTTTCAAGGGGGCGTGGCCGACTTTTTCCTAGTTTTTTCTAGCTTATTTGAGCTAATTGAGATTCGCGCTTGCTACAGGCGGCGACCGGACCATAATATCCAAAATTACCTCTGAGGTTGAACTGTGCCTTTAAAAAAGGCATCGTACGCGCTGAAAACCACTCACCGTTTTTTGAGCTTGAATCATTGGCTGGGCCCGCCTGAGCACGTGGGTAGAATTTTTCGGGTCACCGAAGCATCATTTGGAAGATATGGGAGATCGAATGCCTCGCCTTCCACCAAAAGAGGCCGGCCTCCTGACAGCCATGTGGCATAAAATGAGAAAAGAAGGTAGCTTATCAACAAATGATACATCAACTTCCACTCATTTACGCGATATAGCTTGTTGAGAAGCTTCTTTCTTTTTCATTTTATGCCACATGGCTGTCAAAAGGCCGGCCTCTTCTGGTGGAATTCGAGGCATTCGATCACCCATATCTTCCCAATGATGCGTCGGGGACCCGAGAAACTCTACCCACGTTCCCAGGCGGGCCCAACCAACGATTCAAACTCAAAAAACGGTGAGTGGTTCTCAGCGCGTACGATGCCTATAGTGGGTAGAATTCAACTACACAAAAATTTTCTCAACAGAAAAGCGGGAACGATTTGGCAAAAGTAATGAGCATAAAAGTGAGAGAGGGCCATCGATCGATACAGGGAACAGCCAATATATTAGCCCGGCTTAGGCCCTAGTTATACACCGGCGAGACGCTGTGGAAATAGCAAGACAACTATCACTTGTGTGCGCCCTCGCTGTGCTCAGGCATGTCAAAAGGAACAGTGGTAGCAGAAAAACGCGCCGGAAGCCCGTCCCGAGCAGATACACACGCCGCAGCACTGTATACTGTATCGTTGCGGGACCCACCCTGTTGGAAATTTCCCAGTTTCCACCAGATGATTATTTTTCAGATTAAAAATTGTTAAAACATTACCAAAACGACATAACGAGCACTGCTATGACAAGAGGAATTGATTATTAGTGATATTCTGCAAATAACAAATGATAGAGGCGAAAGAAAAAAGATAAAATACAAAGGAAACGCCTGGAAATTAGTCTGCAATATTGCGTGAAAGACGTCGAAGACGCAACATTGCAGGCGAGTCCCTGATTCACGCAGCAAGCGGAGACAACGTCAACGCGATACGTTTTCTTATCCGCTAGTGTATAACTGGGGCCTTACTGTTTTCTCTTTTTCTTTATTCTTGCCCGAAGCGAAGCGGAAAGGCTCAAGAGAGACGGAAAATTTTCACACAAGGTAGCTGCTACTCTTTATTTTTGAAACTTGAAGCCTTAGACAGAAGGGAGTTCCACGCCCACCCCGATCCGCGCACAATGTTCCTTCACCCACACTTCGCCTAGGGGGGTAGTTTTGGGCGTTAAACACGATTATGAGGTCCGTTTTCGGATTTCCGTAGAAATAATGCGCTTTTTGGAGGGTACAATAGGTACGAAAATCAGAGAAAAAACGCTTATAACTTCTCTCACAAGGGAACCACAATAAGTCATAGAGATCATTCCAAATGGAATGTACTTCTCTAGAACCATTTTCGGACGAAAAGTCCGGATATCCCCATCGCAGCTGCCTAGACCCACTCTGAAAAATGTTATAGGCATTTTTTCTCTGATTTTCGTACCCATTGTACCCTCCAAAAATCGCATTACTTTTACGAAAATCCGGAAACGGACCTCATAATCGTGTTCAGCGCCCAAAACTACCCCACCAAGCAAAGTTAGGTTGAAGGAACATTTTCCAAACTTTGTGCAGACCAACAGCGTTTTGGACTTCTACGGATTTTCGGTTGGGCGTTTATTTATACCAATTGGAGGGCTCTCGGAGTGTTTTAGAAAAATATTCCAGATTTGACTAAAAATTCGCTCTGGGGGGTCATTTGGGGTGCTGATCACGAATCTGAAATTCGATTATCGATTTCCCGAAGTTTTCGACTGTATTCGTTCACAGATTCCCATCGGGAGAGAATCTGATGGCAAATCGCGACGTTTGACGATTTCCGGAGTGCTTCCATAGAATATGCTCAAGTTATTACTCTGAAGGTTATTTGGAGTGCTGAACACGAATCTGGTGCCAGTTTATCGATTTTTGACAGCTTACGGTAGATTACGGTGGGTATACGGTAGTTTGGTCAAAGTCTCAGATTTGTCTCAAAGTTTCTATGTGGGAGTTATTTGGGGTGCTGAATACGAATTCGATGTCCATTTGTCGATTATCGGAATATTGAGGGAGGTTTTGCCTCCTAAATGGCATGTTACCTACCGTAATCTATAGTAAACCTTAAAATTTGGGCAAGCAAGCTCGAGATTCGTGTTCAGCACCCCAGATTACTCCTACATACATGTTTTTAGCAAAATCAGGGGAAAAATTTTAAAACACCATAAAAATTCCATGGGCGGTGGTGGTACCCTTACCTTGCCGCGCAGCTTTAAAAAACGCCCATAACTTCTTTCAGGGTGGGTCTAGGCAGCTGCGATGGGCATATTCGGACTTTTCGTCCGAAAATGGTTCTAGAAAAGTACATTACATTTGGAATGGTCTTTTTTCTAAATTTTAGGGAGGAAAATTAAGTTATATCCACACGCACAATGGTAATACACCTAAAGTCTTTACATCCACCGAAAAAAAAAACAGGAAAAATTTATGAAACAGAGAATGCACTAACCCAGAAAAAAAGTTATGAGTTGTTCCCCCTATCGACCAATGGCAAACGTGAGACCTAGTCAGCCATGGATACAGTACGCTTAGTGAAAATACGCAACCACACCACCGAGTTTTTCCGTTGTGGTGGACTGTATGTAAGCACTGTCCGAACGAGACTGTCCGCCCACGCGGTCGGCGTGCATGTCAAGCGGCCGTCGCGGAGGCTTTCTTCGGACGAGTCTTACCGCGGCTGCAAACAACTGATTGTGATATCATGCGCCATTCATCTCACATTTCTAATAATCGATTTACAAGTTCAAAAAGCGCCTTTACAACAGTCGTTCGACACGCGCGCCGACCGCGTTACAATGTCGGTCGGAAGGCCTTTATGTGAAGACCTGTTTATTCCCATTTGGGAGACAATGGTCCTTTTATCTAATTTTGTAAAAACCAATATTCTACCGTGTATGTGCTAAACGGCCTGAATTTCACTGCAGTAGATGTTTTCTAACAGCTAAAGTTCACATTCAAACTTAAGTTCAAGACGGTTATCCGATTGCCACCTCGGTAAAGTACTAGTATTTTGACACGTTCACTCAGACGGCCTGTTTTGACACGTTGGGGCAATATTCCAGACTAGCTCTGTGCCGTGAAAACTTGACGCGTTGAAATTCCACCGGTTCTCCGCGGTGGCAATTTGATAACCCGCTTTAAAGGCATCGTACGCGCTGAAATCCACTTTCCATTTTTTATGCTCAATCCCTTCCTCGGGTCTCTGTGAGAACGTACAACGAGCTTGGCTGCTCAAAAACGTACCAATGTGAGCATAGAGGAAGTGGAAAGTAAGGAATTCCGTCAAAAGGGACCGGCCCTTCCGTCAGTCATTTAGCACTTTCGCAATATTTGAGCAGAACGTCGCGTCGCTAAGTACAGGGCATGCCACTGTACGCTGACGCACCGTCGGACGAAAGTGGCATTATCGACTGGAAATTTCTCGTCACACAACGAGCGAGGACGATGTGCAGGGCCCAATTGAGTATTTTTGTTATTCAGTGCAAGTCAGTGCAGTCAGTGCATTTTAGTCGTCGGCGAATTGTTTCCAACGCTGCGCCAATGAACAAATTGTAGAACTACCCCTTGAGCCATCCGCGTAACTATCCCGAGTCGATGCCGGCGCGAATTTCAAACGATTTGCAGAAAGTTTTTAAAACGGTTCTTTCTTGAAAAGTTGACGTTTTCGAGGAGGCTTTTCGCTAACCTTAGTTACTATAGGGATGTAACAACTCAAAAACGCTCAAAAACGAGACATGGTTTTCAGCGCGTACGATGCCTTTAACCTATAATCAAGAAAATGCATTGTCTTACACAAAGTTCTACTTCTCAATAAGAGGTCAGAAAAATTCGAAATCAAGGCTAACAATTTATTTAACCGGTGAATATACTTCCAAAAATCAATTACCTGGCGCGACAGGAGGCGGAGTAGGTGGCTGTTGTTGTGGTTGTTGCACACTGGTACGTGGTTTGCCAACTGAAATTTCATCAAATATTTGGTTTTTGATTCAATAACACGCAATGTCAGAGTATTTTTTTTAATGTTAAAAGAAAAAAACATTGTCAAAGCAGTCCTTAATTCTAAAGAAGACTTAGGTCCTCATTCAGGTAAACTACCAGGAGATGGCAGGACTGACACGGGACTGTATTGGGAAGTTCAGTAAATAATAATTATAAATTTTGAAAAAAAGTTTTGAAAAAAGTTCAATAAATGAATTGTAATATAACGTTAAACACAAACCAAGCACAGAAAAGAATTCAAATCGCAAACGCAATAATAAGCTACTGTGTGGATATTGAACAAAAATAGGTTCTGATTGGGAAAAGCATACCTTCGTCCTGGCATCGTTCGCCCTCATAAACACCCATCAAACAGATACAGGAGTGAAAATTCGGATTGTCGAACGAGAATGCGCACATTCCTCCATTTTCACACCTGGAAAAGAACTTTTTGCTCCTTCACGTCTAAATGATACAGCAGATCTGAGGGATTTAGACATGAGATGTAGTTGAACAATTAGTAAGTTTTATAAAACTAGTTTAATTTCATTCATTACCGTCTGGCAATCCCAACAAGATTTTAAAGATTCAGTTGAACTTCTGATGGCTACAGAAACACCCGGAACGCGAAGCGATGCAGGTTTAAAGGCAGTGTTCACGATAAATTTCACTTCCGATATCTCCACGGCTTACGGAAGGTCTGGTGCCCTATATAGCAAGGCATGCTTAAAAAGGACACGAAAGACGCGTTTTTGAGCAAAAATAGGCCCTCTCTTGTTTACGTTGATTTTTGAGGGTGGAGGAATTGACCGCTAGAAGGATGATACCTATCAGTACAATGAAGCGATCAGCTCACTTATCAGCTTTTTCTTCACTTGATCATTCCTGTAATCTGAGTCTTCATTTGTTCATTCCGAGGGGGCGGATCTGGGGCACGGGGCGTGTCTGGGGCACCAAAACGCTTGTTTGCAGCCGTTATTTTGCCGCTTCTGGTTCGTCGTTTTCTACCGTTCTTTCAAAATTGGGAGCCTAGGATCCTTCTCGCCCATCATTTCATTGTGGAAAGTCAACGAGGATGATCATCGTGAACGCTTCCTTTAGGGCCTATTTGTATCCTAAACTTTGTGTTCAACTCAACAGCTTGCCATGTGATAGCTTCGGAAATTTATGGAATCTACTCTCACCACTTTAGTAGATACGGAACCTCTCAAAAAAAAATCGAAAAAGACGCAGCAGCTTTTTCAAAGTATTTATTAAGAAGTTTTTGAGTAGCTAAAGAGTTTTCAGTTGATGTCTCGAAAAGTTCTTAGAGACAACACACACATTCCTTCTATTGGGTAGATGCAAAAGTTTCCGAACTTTTCACGACTTTGAACAAAAAACATTTATTTCAGAAACAAACAAGGCTCACCCAACAAAATAATTTCCATCACATTCAAGGATCCTTCGCCACCGATTGGGCAGATCATGAATTCCCGACGCGCAGGGTCAGGCGCAGCGGTGGTCCGGGTCGTCCTGAACAACGACCCCCCCTGAGAGGGACATTTTTTCGGCTAAAAAACGACCCTCTAGGAAGGGTGAAAAAATTGGTAGACTTTACTGACTCGTTTCATTTTGGAGGATTTTTTTCAATTTTTGGGGCCTCACCATTCCAAAGTGGATGAATAGTGTTCCATGCGCTGCCGATATTCAAAAAATTCAGCCAAATGAAAAGCTGAAAAGCATATCAGAAACCGGAAAAATCTTCGCCCTCCGTTGTTGACCATGGTGGTCCGATGGGGCCTTTGGACCACCGTGGAACCACCGCACGTTTGACCGGCCATAACTCGGCTCAAAATCGATTTCATGAGCTCATCTCCGGACGTTAACATTTTCTAACATCTGTCTAGAGTTTCCACTCGTTTACTAGGTCATGTATCTAGACGACCCTTTTTCGATTTTTGGGCCGATTTTTTCCATGTCCAGAGGTGGGTAGGTGAAGTTCAGTTTTTGAAAAAAGTTATTTTCTCACCTATCTAGAAATTATTTTTGGAACATTTCCAGACGATTGGTACCCCCGTTCCGAGTACTTTTTTTTCGAAACTGACATTCGGCCATTTCCAGACTCGTTGCATTTTGGTGGTTTTTTCAATTTTTGGGGCCCCGCGTCGCTCTTGTTCTATCGATAATGTTGACCATTCCATGGGAAATAGTCATGGCCCCAATAATTTTTCCTCAAGATTCATTTTTTCAGAGATACTGACATTATTTTAGATGGGTCAAAAAAATAACGACCCCCACCCAAAAATTCAAAGTTTTCCCAAAAAAATAACGACCTCCCCCTCGGTCCCACGGCGGTCCGCGGACCACCGTGAGCTTGACCCTGCCGACGCGTAGAACTCTGGCTGTTTCGAGTCGAAGTATTCTTCAAAGGCCATTTTGACTTCGTCATCGTTAGTGAACTGTTTTCCATCGAACGGAGCAGACGGTAGTCGGAAGGAGCAAGATCTGGGCTATATGGAGGCTAAGGAAGAACTTCCCAGCGCAGGTTCAGCAGTTTCCATTCGTTTTCTTCATGACATTGCTTGGCCACACGTATCTCGGATAACACGACCGAAACTGCTGGACCTGGGCTGGGAAGTTCTTTCTCACCCTCCATGTAGCCCAGATCTTGGCCCTTCCGACTATCATCTGTTCCGCAGCACTTCCTGGATGGAAAACAGTTCACTAACCATGACCAGGGATGAGCGGAATTCCGATTTCCGATTTCCGATTTCCGATGGTTTTTGGCCTTCCGATTTCCGATTTCCGAAAAAAAGCCTAAAAATGCGGAAAAAATCGGAAATATCGGAGTTTAGGTTTTTGAACCCTTTTCCTTGCCAAGTTCTTAGGGATATCTGGGGCGCTGAATTTGAATTCGAGGCCCGTCTTCACTTTTCAGAAAGCTAAGGTTGAGTGCATTTACAGGAAAGTTATTCAATAACATCCTACTGTCTACATATGTTTGCCTAACTATGTGTATGTGTCTGTGTGTGTTTGTGAGAATGAACGGAAATTCGGTGGTTTTTTTTTCAACAATGAAGCCATTCGGTTTGTTGTTATTATGGTGTGATGGCGTGTACTGATAACACGATCAGTTCCTATATAAAGCTTGCTGAAAGAGTTCATGAACGGTTTCATTTGAGATTTTAGGCCCGCTGTGAGTTTCTCGAGGGGAGTGTGCGGGACTTCACTGGTAAGTAATTTCTGACAGAGTTACATGCTAATGCTCTCGGCTTTAGATATGCTCTCGGCAACCTGCCTTTACAACTTTAAGTTACATTTGACCTTAAACATTGGATATATGCTCCACGGTGCGAGTTGAGTTACACGTGACATAAAGCACTGGCGTGTAACCTAAATGTATTATGTATGTTATCGCACATGTAACTTATCTACGCGGCGTGCCGTTCCCTAGGGAGGTATACGTTGCACCCTGGAGGCATGACTCAGATGCAGGCAGCCTCGTCCATTCAGTTACACTAGTTTTGAGGTACTTGGCCCCGCACACCGGCTGGAGGTCCCGCATGACAGACCTTTGCCGGCCCAGTCGTGCTCGCCGAGCAGTCTCCGTCGCGTGACGGTATGCTGGCCTCGTCGCTTGTCAGTGTGCCGGCCACGTCGCTGGTACATGTCAAGTAACATGTACCAGCAGTACGAGTTACTCGCAATGTTGTGTATTTATTATAAGCGTATGTTACATTAATCAAAAATCTCGTACAATTACACGTAACATCGCTTCAAGTTACTTGTTAACTCAAAGTAAGTTGCGTGAGGCCACCTTGCAACTTGCGTTGAAGTCTCAGGTAACTTGCCCAGCATTTTCTGAGTGGAAGTGCGTGAAGCGTCAAAACAGTGGGCTGGGCTTCACTTAGAGTGCGCAAACCGCTGGAAAAGGTGTGCGGGGTCTAACTGGGAGTACGCCGAGCGCCGGAGGAACTGTCTGTGTTGCGCTCAATTTGGAGTGCGTCGAGCGCCGGGTAGACTGTGTTGGACACAACTTGGAGGGCACCAAGCGCCGGCGAAAGTGTGTAGCACTCCAACTAGGAGTACGTGAAGCGCCGAAAAAAGTGTGTTGCACCCAACTAGGAGCGCGCCATGTGCCGGGAAAAAAAGTTTGCGGGACTCTAATAAAAAGTGTACCGCTCGCCGGAAGACTGTGTTGCACCGACTTGAAGTGCCGCAGCCGCCTGGAAAAGTGTGTGGGACCTAACTGATTCTGCAATGATTCTGAGCGTCACGATACAAGCCTACAAGTACGCGTGGGCATACACCTTATCAATAAAGTAGGATGAGCCCAAGTGTTTTGGCAGGAACAATCACCAGGGGAGGGTTAAGAATTTCGCTGACCATTTCCGATTTCCGATTTCCGATGGTTTTTGCCGTTCCAATTTCCGAATTCCAATTTCCGAATTTTAGAGAGTCCTTCCGATTTCCGATTTCCGCAATTCAGGAAAAAACTTCCGCTCATCCCTGACGGGAATTCATGATCTGGCCAATCGGTAGCAAAGGATCCTTGAATTTGATGAAAATTATTTTGTTTGGTCAGCCTTGTTTGTTTTTGAAATGAATATTTTTTATTCAAAGTCGTGAAAAGTCCGGAAATTTTTGAATCAATCTAATAAAAACAGAAGGACTGCTTCTTTGCCCCCGTAAGTGTCTACGATAGGATAGAACAGGCGTTCTCACCTGTATCATCTCGAAGTTTTTTTCTGAGAAAAGCACACGAACGTATTGCGACTTCAAACCTACCTAATATTACATGCACTTTGTGGATTGACGAGTCCATGTCCACTCAATGCCTCGACAGACGTCAGGGTGGTGACGAAGGCGATGAGCAGCAGCGGTACAGAGCCGTTTACAAGCCGCATTGTAAAGAAATGGGCAGCTGCGAGGGGCTATGTTGGTGGCAGTGATGGTGAAAGATCTCCTCTGGTTGATTGCTGCTCGTTCTGGAAGAAAAAATCGCGAAGTCTGACGACGTAACAATGAACCGGGGTCGGCTCGGGTGGAAGCTCGATCAGATATGACGAAAATCGCTGGAGGCGGAGGCGAAAAAACACGGCACAGTTGTCAACCTCGGTGAGGTGATTAGGTGGCTTTGGAATGTGGGATGGAACTAAAGTGGGAGGGATGACGAGACAGAGATGAGTGAAGGAATGAGTGACAGTCACGCCGTGGGGTAGTAATTGGTCGCAAAGTTGACAAACAAACTAGCAAGAAGACGGGATGAACAGGACAATTGTCACTTTTCATACAAAGAAATTTGTTCCTCACGGCTGTGGATTGACGGGTTCAGAAAGGAAGAGTAAACAAATCAAAAAGGGAAACTTGATATGATCAGTAGAACTAATGAGATATTCCAGTAACATAACTTGTACATAATTCACAAATTATTTTCCCTCTTTCTACGTGTAGGCTGCAGGAGAAACGAATTCCCGTGCTTGTTTCGCAAGCGGACGCGTAGCGGATGTTGGAGACAGCGAAAGAGCGTACGGCAGACGGATGGGGCAGAATCACTCGCACACATATGTAGCGCGTTGAGTGATGGGAAACATGGAAGATGAATTTGTGGTCTAGAGGTCGCCCGAACTGTGAAGTATAGGAAGTATCGAGTATATATTGGATCCGACTCATTGAGGATAATTGTAAAAATCGCTTTTTTCTGCATTACCTTAAACTGAAAAGTTCACGTTTAGATGTACCTGGACTAAAAAAGGCAGAATGAGCTCAACTTCCAAGTAACTAGGAGACTCTGAGACAAGAAATTCTGAAATATCCGATTGTTTTCGGATATCCGAATCATTTCAAATAACCTTCATTTTACGAACACTGAATATGAAGTCGACGACAATTTCGCCCTCGCATGAATGTCATAATGAGCTTCCATTGGGAAACAATCTTTCCTTCAAGCATTAGGTTGACGGTGACGAAAAAAAAAGTTTTTGCAGTTTTTCGAATTGAGTCGGGTCTAATGTATACTATCGAAGAGAGGAAGGAAAAGAGAGAGCGCAGGAGAGTCTTACTCTTGGATGGAAGGCTTATTATCTATGAGACCAGTATCACAATTCGGTTCAGGACCTGCCTAAAAAGGAAACACGGTTCAAACCAGGGTCAAGCAACCCGTTGGACAAGGTGCGTTCGTTGTTGCGACCCCCCCTCCATTCGTGGCAAAGGTTTGCGATCGTCTTCCCAGCAATGGCACCGACTACTGAATTCAAGGTAGACCCACCAACTTTGCTGAAGATTTGAATGCTCGTCAAAATTGCAGTTGTCCAAATAGCAAAAAAAATGGTTTTGGGCAGCATTCCAGTGCCTTATACATTACTCTTGCGTTCCGCAACTTAGCGGCTCGGTAAAATAGACCCAATACTGAAGTAGAAAAAAGCAAAGCCGCTTGTGTAAAGTGAGAATTAGAAAAAATCGCCCGTTGGAGAAAGGGTGTGAAGAGACCTTTTTTTCCAAATGACCTTTTCAGCCTTGGTTCTCACTTTTAAAAGGCGGCAGTCGAGCATAAGATGCATCTACAAAATGGTATTGAAAACTACATTATACATAGATTTTTCAGCTGAGGTGAGATAAAAAAAAGGAAAAAAAATTTCGAAAAAATCCAGCTAATGTAGTTTACGATAACCATTCTTATGTTCAAATACCGCCTTCTTAAAGGGAAAATCAAGGCTGAATTCTATCAAAAAGGGGTCTTCCAAGCAAAAGAGGTTTGGTTGGCGTCAGAAACGTTCCAACAAAAAGGGAACAATAATTAAGTTGAATGAGGAGAGTCTACAAAAAGTGAACAATATTCTATCAAAAAAGGGTTTTCCAAGCAAAAGAGGTTTGGCTGGCGTCAGAAACGTTCCAACAAAAAGGGAACAATAGGTAAGTAGAATGAGGAGAGTCTACAAAAAGTGAACAATATTTTCTGAGACTGATTTCCCTGGCCGATACTTCTTAACAGCAAAAACATACCGTTGCGGTGTTCTACACGGAAGCACTCTGTGGTTCCAAAAATGGTCTTGACTACACGATAACCGTTAAAAAGTATGTGCATGTAAACCTAATACTTACCATCAGAATAGAAGATGATGCCAAAAACACAGACGGACGGTTAGCTCCAGCTGCTACGAGAAGCGAAACCAAAGTGCAGCACCTAATGAGAATATTTTCTTATATTCTCGTCAACGAATAGAAGTCCATTCTTGGAAACCATTGAACTCTTCCTCTAGAAGTACCACAACGGTTTGTTTTTGCTGTTAAGAAGTATCGGCCAGGAAAATCAGTCTCAGAAAATATTGTTCACTTTTTGTAGACTCTCCTCATTCTACTTACCTATTGTTCCTTTTGTTGGAACGTTTCTGACGCCAGCCAAACCTCTTTGCTTGGAAAACCCTTTTTGATAGAATATTGTTCACTTTTGTAGACTCTCCTCATTCAACAATTATTGTTCCTTTGTTGGAACGTTTCTGACGCCAACCAAACCTCTTTGCTTGGAAGACCCCTTTTTGATAGAATTGTTCACTTTTTATTGATATTACGAAGTAATATCCCTGAAAAATCTTCAATAATTCTCGAATAGCATGGATTGCTATAATAATCAGTAAGCAACAACCTTGTTGCGCACGCTACAAATGAAGCGCTACTCACTTTCCACGACGTCCTGATGATGTCAGAAAATGCCCTATGCACTTGGCACCACCTTGGCACGACGTCCTGATGACGTCACCAGATGCTTTATGCACTTGGCACGACGTTCTGATGACATCATCAGATGCTATGTGTACTTTACATGACATCCTGATGACGTCATCAGATTCCCTATGTACTTTACATGACATCCTGATGAAGCCATCAGATGCCCTATGTACTTTACATGACACCCTGATGACGTCATCAGATGCCCTATGTACTTTACATGACATCCTGATGACGTCATCAGATGCCCTATGTACTTTACATGACACCCTGATGACGTCATCAGATGCCCTATGTACTTTACATGACACCCTGATGACGTCATCAGATGCCCTATGTACTTTACATGACATCCTGATGACGTCATCAGATGCCCTATGTACTTTACATGACACCCTGATGACGTCATCAGATGCCCTATGTACTTTACATGACACCCTGATGACGTCATCAGATGCCCTATGTACTTTACATGACATCCTGATGACGTCATCAGATGCCCTATGTACTTTACATGACATCCTGATGACGTCATCAGATGCCCTATGTACTTTACATGACACCCTGATGATGTCATCAGATGCCCTATGTACTTTACATGACACCTGATGACGTCATCAGATGCCTATGTACTTTACATGACACCCTGATGACGTCATCAGATGCCCTATGTACTTTACATGACACCTGATGACGTCATCAGATGCCCTATGTACTTTACATGACATCCTGATGACGTCATCAGATGCCCTATGTACTTTACATGACACCCTGATGACGTCATCAGATGCCCTATGTACTTTACATGACACCCTGATGACGTCATCAGATGCCCTATGTACTTTTACATGACATCCTGATGACGTCATCAGATGCCCTATGTACTTTACATGACACCCTGATGACGTCATCAGATGCCCTATGTACTTTACATGACACCCTGATGACGTCATCAGATGCCCTATGTACTTTACATGACACCTGATGACGTCATCAGATGCCCTATGTACTTTACATGACATCCTGATGACGTCATCAGATGCCCTATGTACTTTACATGACACCCTGATGACGTCATCAGATGCCTATGTACTTTACATGACACCCTGATGACGTCATCAGATGCCCTATGTACTTTACATGACATCCTGATGACGTCATCAGATGCCCTATGTACTTTACATGACACCCTGATGACGTCATCAGATGCCCTATGTACTTTACATGACACCCTGATGACGTCATCAGATGCCCTATGTACTTTACGTGACACCCTTATGACGTCATCAGATGCCCTATGTACTTTACATGACATCTTGATGACGTCATCAGATGCCCTATGTACTTTACATGACACCTGATGACGTCATCAGATGCCCTATGTACTTTACATGACATCTTGATGACGTCATCAGATGCCCTATGTACTTTACATGACATCTTGATGACGTCATCAGATGCCCTATGTACTTTACATGACACCCTGATGACGTCATCAGATGCCCTATGTACTGATAGCCTGCGACCACTGGCAGTGGCTAGTGGCGCGAACGAGGAACGAGGGACGAGGGACGAGGGACGAGGGACGAGGAACAGGACACGAGGGACGCGTTACAAGAAAAAACGCGAATTTTAGCTAAGCTTCCGCCGATCTAACTTTGTTAATTTTCAATCGATTTGGCTCAAATTTTGTCAGCGGGTGTCTTCTATACTCTCTCACTTATATCCAGAAGGAAATCTCTAGAAAATTTGTTTTACAGGTTTTATTAACTACTTTACCAAAATCTAAGTGATCACAAGTGCCAGGCAAAACCAAACCTCTCCAGCCGCTTCGCGGCTGGAGCGAAAGGGCCATTAAAAAAATTATTTTTTACATCACTTTTTCCAAAAGGCAATTTTTCCTATTTCTCACTCTACATGAGCGGCTTTGCTTTTTTCCACTTCAATACTGGGTCTAATTTACTGAACTGCTAAGCTACGGCTCGTAAGACGAATGTATATGACACTGGAATACCCCCCAAAACCATTTTTTCACTATTTCAACAATTGCAATTTTGACGAGCATTTAGGCCACCAGCGGTTGACAAACAAATCTGAACAACTCGTGGTTGTGTAAGAAACATTCTGTGGTGGAGCTGAGTACATAGAACCGAAAACGAAGCGAATCGCAAAAAGTCGGCGATGCGACCCCCACAATTTTTCATGTTTGGTGGCGGCCCCCCACTTTGAAAAATTTCGAACATTGCTTGACCCTGGTTCAAACGATGAAAGGCTAGCAGTACATGGGCTTTTCTCTGAAGAAAGAAAAAAGAAAACCAGCAAGAAATTTGAAAAAAAAAACAGAATAACTTCTGGAACTCTGATGAACACACATGAAATTTGATACAGGCCAGTCATATCAACACAGACGCAGATCTGGGATTTCATCAGAATACAACTCAAAACTGCTAAACGAAAACAGTGACGTTGTTACAACACATTCTTCGATGAGTCAGGCTGGAGGGCGAAGCTGCTAACAAAAAGAAGCATACAATACCGCTCGTAGGATTTGGTCAGAAGGCGCGCGAGGTCGGGTTTTAGCGTCTTTTTCGTCTTTTCCTTATAACTCACTTCAAAATCATGTCTGAGCGAAACTATGGTGATATTCGTGATCCTGGTGTCAAGGGCTACCAAATGGTATAGCCCTTGTTGGGGTTTCGTTTTGAACTAACGAAGTTTGACAGGCAGGGTATACTGTATATTACCATTTGATTGAAGAGGGGGGCTCGGCGTCCTGTGTCTGCGTCCTCGTGGCTCCCACCACACCGTCTGCAACGCGCTGGCCGTCTGTGGCCTCGCCGACTCCCGTACTGCCTTTCCCCAGCACACGTTCGGCCTCGCACACTCCCCTATTCATGCTTTCTCTTCCACCAAAGTCAGCAGCGCTGATTTTCGCCGGTCCCTCAACCAACAACTCAATCGGCGTGGATGCGTTCTCTACCCATTGCGCCCGGCACTAATCGACGTATGTTACGTAAACATACCTCGCCTCCGTCGGTGGCGCGCGAGCTTGCGTCGCGGCTTCGCATTGGAGCGCTCTTTCTCACAACACAGTGCAGTGCCACACCCATACACTATTCAAGCTAGGTGACTTGCGATATTTAGTGTATGTGAGGAGTACAAAGGCCTCTGTACAGCGTTGATAACTATTGATAACTACAGTATGGAGGATACGTCGCTCAAAAACGCGATTCTCGCGAAAAATACTAACCTGAGTTCACAATAACTGAGAAACCCTGCAGAGAGTCAGTCGTGCAGTAACTGTATCGTGCGAGCTAGAAACTTTGAGCAGGAGCTGTAAAATTCGTGCAGGACCCACTTCTTTTCGGCTTCCACGTCTTTAAATCTACATATTGTCCTTATAGGGTTGAATACATATTGGGCTAGATAAATGTAAACAATACACACATTCTACGATACCTTCAAGGCACAGCCCAACCCCAAAATCGTTTTTCATTTTTCTTGCTTAGCTCTGTGAGGATTTCGGGCTGATCACAATGGTGTCTCCAGAATCGCTAAGAACCCACCACGGACACAGCCATTATTCATCGTGAGTGTGTTCAAAGCGGGATCAGTTCACATATTCGCTGTTTCAGCAGGGAATCATAGACCTGCTTTTGAGATTTAATGATCATGCACAATGCTGAAATCTGCGGCTCTACACTGACCCACGCCATGGATCACGTATCATTTCCTAGCAGATGGTGAAATTTCTCCGAAAAAAGCATCATCTAATAGTCATCGATGCTGTACCCTTGAAGCATGCGAGGTGGATTGGTCATTTTTAATTTCTCTTTTATATTTTGACTGCCAAATATCTCGATGTTGTCATTTATTGTGGTATTTAGCATTTGAAGTACAATACCGCCGCTATCCAAGGGAAAAAATGGGCGAAATGGGCGAAATGGGCAAAGTGGGCAACTAAAGCGTCTTTCGTCCACAACTCGCCTCAAAGTGCTCCGTTTTCGAATTCAAAAACGCCGAAATGTACAGCATGTCGTGGCCTACAGTACTGCGCATATTTTCTGCAAAAACGGCGTTTTGCGGCGTTTTTTGCGCGCACAAAGTGCCGCTTTATCATAACTCGCTTCAGAGTGGTCCAAAATCAATTTTGAAGATATTTTTGGATTTCCCTCAACTAGGTGATTTTAACGGTGTTTAGAAGTAGGAACTTTTATGAAAATTGTTGGCCTTTATTCTACAAAAAACGAATTTTCAGCCCAATTTTTTTCAAATTTTTGAATTTTCCCGTGTAAAATTTTCCCATGCCATGACGGATGTGTGAAATGGGAAATAGGAAGCTCTGAAGTATATTCCAACTAGGACTATACATTTCATTCTGTGGGAACATTTTTAGACACGCTTTCAGAGCCCACAATGACTGGACCTCCGTAACCCCAATTCTTCAAAGAATTATAACATTTGTAAAATATGTTTGCTAGGGTTTATGAAGTATTCAATGAACTCCTCTTCTCACGGAGCATCCGTGCGGTGACAAGAATCCCACTACCGCCACGAATTTAGACAGATGTTTTTGGAAAACCTCGAATTTTCAGCAGTTCGTTGCGAAACTTTCACCGTTCTCAGCGTTATTACATTTGTATTCGACTTTATAAAGTTCGAGGTAAGCAAATCAGGTAAAGTGTGATGACTCTACTTGCAAGCGAACCCTTGTAGAGCGAAAGATGCTCCTATCAATATTTTTCTGTACCATAACAGCTTTGATAGCTGCATTTAGTGATTTACCCGTTTTTAAGCTTCCATTTTTCAGTACTCAGCCGAGTGAAGAAATCCGAATTGTTAGGCTTTTTTGAATGGGCTACCTTCTGATTACATAATTCCGTCCTGCATTCTGATTAAACATCGCAGCTTCTCCGAACCTCCAAGTTTCCGATTCTGAAGTTCTCACCAGCGACCTTTGCCAAGGGCAATGTTCAGAGGAACCTCTCGCCCGTTCCAGACGTCCTCTGCCGCAGTCGTCTATCTGTCGTAGGCTCGTCTAAAAACACTTCTGGAAATGGCCCTCACTTCCCCTCAGCGCCCCTCCACAAAAGAGATACGCCCCCCGCAAGTACACTCCTCGCCACACATTGCACGGAAACACATCCAAAATCGCTCACTTTACAACATCACAACAACTTCACCGCTTGAAAATCGGCTAGAATACCTCTCAAACAATGCCTTATCCGAATTTCAGGTCATTCCGTGCCCATCTCGATAGTCGCCAACTTCGACTTTCTACGGCCCCCACCCCACTGCCGCAGCTCACCCTCGCCCCGCCAGGCGATGGTGGGCCGACGGACAAAAATGGAACTCCTCCACCACCGAAATCACATCTACGTTATGCTACGACACTTTTGAGTCCGCCCACAGCCTTGGTTCACTTGTGAGAATGCTTAAACTGAAGAGCGCATTCATGGTCTCATAGAGGACCAGTTCGAGAGAATGAATCCGAAGAAAATTTAAATGAGGTTTTCCTCAATAAAAATCTCTAATTAAGCACAGAATCTCCAAATAAAAGCAAAAATGCTCGAGCGACATAAAACTGTTATAAACTTACAAAAAATAATTCTATTTATCGAAGCCTGAATAGATGGAATATCAGATGATTAACCAGTCAAAATATAACATCAGTTTCAACAGAAAACGAGTCTTCTCCTCACATTTTTGGAGAATAGGGGTGGGTGATGCTGAAGAATTTGCGTGGGAACTTGACCAATTTGGCACAATGCTATGTATCATATTGTTACCACGATCACAGCTGATAATTTTGTGAGGGGGGAACGTCGAACTGTTCCTTCGCCGCGCGCGGCACCATCCCTGCCGCTTACCCTCGAGATTTCCCAACGGTTCACACCAAATGGAATGATGGTGGGGGAACCGCCAAAAATCTCGACGCGGAGAGGCAGCACGCGAGTCGGCGAGGCCACAGACGGCCAGCGCGTTGCAGACGGTGTGGTGGGAGCCACGAGGACGCAGACACAGGACGCCGAGCCCCCTCTTCCATCAAATGGTAATATACAGTATACCCTGCCTGTCAAACTCCGTTAGTTCAAAACGAAACCCCAACAAGGGCTAAACCATTTAGTAGCCCTTGACACCAGGATCACGAGTATCACCATAGTTTCGCTCAGACATGATTTTGAAGTGAGTTATAAGGAAAAGACGAAAAAGACGCTAAAACCCGACCTCGCGCGCCTTCTGACCAAATCCTACGAGCGGTATTGTAGGTCTCATCTATTTGATTGAGAAAACTATTTCCTCCTCAGGAATGCCTACACGTGCAGTCTGAAGATATGAACTTATCAGCCGCTCTCATAGGCTGCACAACACATAATATTTGGTTCATAGGTGGATTCTTATACATTCATGATCCCCATACCGATACCCACCTAGCTGATCACTTCCTGAGATCTGCTTATCCTTCGCATCTGTGCACCTATCGTAACATAACATATCACCCATTTTTATCTGTTTGTCAAAGGCAGTGTTCGCGATGAATACCGCACTCGAGTTCGACTCAAAAATGGGGTTGTTCTGTCGTGTGCTATCGAATAGTAGAGGAACAGCAAAGAAAAGCGCTCAGAGTAAGTTAAAGGCTTCGCTCGCGCTGGAAATCAATTTTCATTTTTCAGGCTCAATTTCATGATTCAGCCCGGTAGACCACACTGGTAAACTTTGGCGCGTCAAAAACGTTGATCAATGAGGTCGGAAGGCGTCAAAGATGAAGATCCGCCACCAATTCTCATCAGTCACTCAGGTACTCAGGGCGACGGCCGGCGAACCTCTATGCCGAAAACGACGGCCGGCGCCCCACATTTCGAATGTGCCGGCCAGCGGCGAACCATGCTGCATGCGACGCACACGCAGCGCGGATATTGGCTCGCCCGCGAACCACAAAACACGCCATCTTCAATTGGGCCGGTTGGAAAGACAATTGATAATGATCACGACTGATCACGTCGTAACGTGGTTATCACGTGCATAGCCGGTATAAAAGGCGCCTCATCTCACTAGAGTCCTCAATCGGCATTCTACTGCCGGCCCTGGAAGGTGACTTCGAGTCACTCTCCGGAGGCCAACATATTTTTGACCGCTGAGGGGATAGGGGTATCCCCACGGCTGGGGTGGGAGGCGGTTTTCGCCGCGATCCGCGGGGAGGGTGGTTCCTCACCGCAGACTGCGGCGGGGCGTTTCTCCGCCGTGGGGCCGGGTGACATGCTTGAGGTAAGCAATAATACAAATAATGATCGCGGGCCATCTGGTAAAGGTCGGCGGTCCGTCGACATACGGCTGGCCGGCGAACCAAAAGCGGGCGGCCGGAGGACGGATACCACGGGCCAGCTGGGAAAGGTTCGCCGGCCTTCGTCATGAGTACCTGAGCATCTAGCACTTTTTCCTAGAATGTTGGTGCGACCGTAAGAGAGCACGAAAAATAGTTACGGCACGAACTCCACATGCAGGAAAACTATGAAAATGACAGTGACGAGGCCTCCAAAAGCAGAAAAACTTCAGAAAGGATTTTGGCGCGAAATTCAAATTCGTATTTACAATGTGTTCCGATTGACTTTTCTTTACAAATGAAGGTTTTTCATGAACCCCTTCGACATTTTCGTTCACTAGAGCAAGCTACACAAAAACATGAAAAAATAATATACGGTTTTCTGAGCGCACGATGCCGTTAAAATAGCGGTTTATAATGTTTAGGGCGTGGACGAGATTACGGGCCGTGCTAGTTTTCGCAAGCGCGCGCTAATGACGGAATGTGCGCGAATCGATCAGGTTGGACGTGGCGGAGTTTCTTGAGAATTTGCCATTGGAAAAGTTCGCGGAGCTACAAGCTAGTCTAAATGGTGGGGGAGCCGGATAAGCACGCGTCATGGGATAACTTTCAAAGCCGTTTTTATCGATTGCTGGCCCGTTTTCCCTGCTTTTTTCCGACCCTATACCCTGCAGCATCTGCCAGCTTAGTGTTTCACACTAAGAGCTCAAAAACGAGATTTATCGTGAACACTGCCTTTAAGGGATATATTCTCTCAAAAGCATGAACAATAGAGTATCATTTTCTGAATATGTAATGCCTTCAAGTGTTCTAAGAAGCCTTTGCAGAAAAGTTTTGAATCTAACCTTAGTCCGGAAACACGAATTTTGCGTTCAATTCACCGTAAACCCTTATATGACAAAAGTGCTCTAGAGGGCATACTCGAATTCTAAGTCCGAAAGGGATTTCAGAAATGTAAGTTCTAATTGGAATAGGTACATTTTCTAGACTACCTCTAGTTGGGAGAAGGAATAGGGACACAATATGTTCGATTGTCCTTGCATTATGCGCTCTAAAGGTTTACGTACGGTCGTTCTCTGGGCCAAATTCCGGTCCGCATTTGCGGACTACGTCTGCTTCATTATGCGACACGTAATAATCGCCCACTTGGTTCCGGCACGATTCACCTTTCTTCCAGCACGATTCTCACGTGGCGCATGACGCAACAGCCGTAGTCCGCAAATGGGGACCGGAGTTGGGATTCGAGAACGATAGTAGGTTAGTTTAGTTTCAAGCCTTAAAATCGATGATTGATTAATAATGAAAATTATGGAAAAGTCGTTACCGCCGTCGCAGCCGAATTTTCATTATTGATTCATCATCGATGTATTGGAGCCCTTTTGCGGCGCTAGGACCTAAATAGGCGGACACGGCAAGACAGGCAGGTGTTCTACAGCGAATAGCTGGTCTTTCAGTGCAAAACATGCCTCGTGTTCTGGTGGTGATCGTCTAGAGGTGCCAAAACTCTAAAGGCTCATTCATAGTCGGTCGCATATTCATAGCGATTAGAGATCGCAGCTGTATCGTTGGTTGCTTCGACTTTAAGTCGAAGCTGCCAACGATACAGCTGCGATCTCTAATCGCTCGGTGCCGCGACTTGAGAACGCCTCGTCCAGCGGTTTGAAATCGCAAGGGCGGACGCAATTTCGAGTAAAAAGGATGGAAAATTGCGGACGCCGAGGGAACAAAAAAAAGCATTTTCCTCGGCATGCTTTAAAGGCAGTGTTCACAATGATTCTTGTTTTCAAGTTTTCCACTCAAAACAATGCGTTGGCTACCAAGTGTCACCAAAATCACGAAGAAACGGCGAGAAACGCACTAATTCGTCTTCTTTCAGTGACATTATTCTATAGCCTGGACTAGTTGCCTGGTTGGATGAACATGTTCACGGTGGTTGTCACCGTTAAAAAATGGGACTAATCGAAAATGGAAGAATATTTTGGGCAAAACAGAATTAGTTAGGGCCCGAAGGAAAGAACGGAGCAACACAGAATGAAGATTTGCAAAAGACGGGTCCACATAAGATTTCATTGTCACAACGAACAGTTCCATTGATACTTAAAAGGCGGGCTGATACTTGAGGATTTCGTGCCCTTCTGGTGCGTTTTTTTCGGTTTCTTCGTCATTTCAGTTCTACTCGGGTGTCAAACAATCGATTTAGCCATTAATCTCAAAATCGAAGATTATCGTGAACACTGCCTTTAAAGGCAGCAGACACGCTCGAAAAAGTTGTTGAGATAACTACATTAGTGGGGTCGTGCAGGCCTTAGAAGAGCCCTCACGAAGTTGCAAGCGTTAAAAACGAGTCCAAATGACCGTATTTGAGCCGTAGTCAGTCACGAAATCTTCCTTGCTCCGCCCATCGATACGGGCTCCGCCCCTCCATACAGGTGTTCAATGCTCGATTGCGGCCACTTTAGATTACTGTTTAGGCTTCTAACGGCGAAAGCGTTCCAGAAAGGGCCGTACGAGTACATTAGCGTCGTTATCCCAACAAATTTGTTGCTAGCTCCGATATTTCAGCCAGTGCCGTACAACTCGTCCATTTCTGGGCCAATATAGAACGTACCGTTATATCTTAATTTCCGTCGATTTGTTTTCGTCTTTTTCGTTATTTCTGAATACTAACAGCTTCAGAGCTTCAGTTTAATCCATAAAATTGATATAATTTTTGAGCGTGTCTGCTGCCTTTAAGTGCTGCATGAAATTTGACTTCTCGGTAGCCTTATTGGATTATCTCGTCTTTCTCGTTGCAAATTTACGATAGTTACTCGTTTTTCCCTTTTAAATGGTGTATTTTGTGCTAGTGAACTGTGACATCTGCAATTTCGCGCTACATACGCAATGTTGTGACGAAAGATTGCGGACTACATAGTCCCTTCGGCTAGACGAATCGCTTCTATCATGAAAGCGACGCACTTAGTCGAAGCGACCTAACAAAATCAAGCAGGTCGCTTCGACCAGCTATGAATTACCCCAGTCGCTCGGCGATCGCGACTGAAACTGCAAAATGTTCCAATCCGTCGCGACTCAAGGCAAGATCTGTAGGCGCGACGGGTTTCGTAACTGTTGGCAGTGAAGCGTCTAGTCGAAGCGACCCGCTCTGAATGAGCCTTAAAGGCAGTGTTCGTAAAAAAAAGTTGCACGTTTTTTGGCTAGTACGTAAGCTTTGGTTCCCTTTAAGAAGACTAAGAATCGAAGTGCGACGAAAAGCGGCCGGTAAGTGGGTGAAAATCTCGTGGGCCAGCCAACCCATTGGGCCATTCCGCCCACATCCTATAACAGTTGCCCTGAATTCGTGGTTAGACGAGCGATGGTTTCCGATCAGGAGCCCCGTTCTTCCCTTCATTCTCAACGTCTCTCTTTACTCAGATCAGCTCGCACACATCGGCTGCAAAAAACGGGAGTTACAAGCCTCGGACAACTCGTCCACAATGCTTCCCTTGCTGAATTTCGAGGGGCCATAACTCCGTTTCCAGGGGGTCTTGTACGATTCCAGGGACATCATTGAAATCAGCATGGGACCGTTTTCAAGATAGGCGGAAAACAGAAAAACGACTTCAATCGTGAACACTGCCTTTAAGAAGGGCCAGGAATAATACCGGAGAGGAGTGAAAAACCGTATTGGGCTGTATCAAAGCTTATGGGCGATTTTTTTGACCTGATCGAACTTTAGCTCTGAAGCACATGCCATTTCCAAATATCGATCACTAAAAAATGACGAATAAAGAAATAAATTCACATAAATCTCGCGCAGAAGTGGATGAAGTCGTTGATATTGATTTTATTTAACAAGGCAGAGCGAGGCAATCCAGAGGACTTGATACATGAATGAACGTCAGTCAGCAGGAGTGTTAAACAAGTTGCATAAAAATGAACCTTAGCCATGTGCGCAGATAAATTCCAGACAGACACATCTGCGTCACCAAACACCTGAAGAACCGCCCAGCTTCTGGATGGGTCCACCACAATTGAGGAGAGAAATTGTCACATTTTCATCCAGACAGAATTGAAAAACAAAGGAAAAAGTGAAAAAAAAATGGATTGGGTCTAGAAAAGTCATGAGCAGATGTGTGTGAGTGTGAAGGTAGAGTTGCAGGAGTCGCTTGTCCAAAGGGTGCGGTTGCCTTATTCACCGGTGAGTTCAAAGGGTGACGAACCATTGGCTCCATACTCTTTACAGCCTCCCCCGTTCTTCGTGCCCCTAACAGTCGCGTCGGCCAGAAGTGGGCCATTCGTCAGCCGGTGAAAGGCAATATTTATAAAAGACCAGTTGAGCGAGGAGTGGTCGGAAATTGGACGTGATGTTCTGTGACAACCTTCCGTAAACAAGGAATTTTCCAGGGCATGGACTCACAATTCTACAGTTTCTTCAAAACAGTCAAAACAGGTTGCTCAGAAGGTCCGGTCGTTTCTTTAAAAAACAACAGTTCTGAAACTATCCTTTTGAGGAAGAATCTGAATACACCCTCCAGAGCTGCCTATATTTACTTGGGAAATAAATTTATAGACATTAGTCTCAGGCAGACCGTTATCCAGGAACTCGACGAAGCTACGTTCCCCTGCAGATCAAAAAATTTTAAATTGTTCAAAAGTTTTACGTCCCTCCAGGTTCTAAAAATTTTTTTACAGATTTTCATGGTCATGGTCAAAAATTTCAAAAAAAGTATTTTTCAACCTAAGTTTTCTTTGAAATAATTACTGCACTCCCTACCCGGCTGATTCCCCTGGGGGAGTGTATTTTTGACTTGCTCTTCGCTATAGAGCAAAAACATCTGTCTTGAGAAAAAAAGTCATTGAAATTGTAACACAGATCGCCCCACAAGATACACTATTAAAAATCGACGAACTTCGATGGAGTTTCTGTAAGAACAATGACTGATAGCACTATCAAATAGCAGATGCCGGCAGAAGTCCACATTTAGAGTGACAAGAAACCTCCAACTAGGTTTTCATCGAGACCTCCGGGCGGGTGGAACCCCTGTGTGGGTGCGTAAACCTTCAAAGGTTCAAAAAAAGTTCGATTTCCAGCAATTATTTTTCAACCATGAGGGGTAAGAGCGCGGGTGGGACAGCGGGTATTACCGGCGATGGTTTTGCGGTTTCCCCTGAGCACATCGCTCGGTTTGGCCTTGGAGCGCGGTATTTTTCGGCGGCCCGCGGCAGTGCCATTTGCAAAGTTGCTCTTAAAGGCAGTGGTCACGATGAAAAACGTTATCGAAAAAACTACAAAAATCAGCTTAGATCAAAAACAGCTGAAAAACTATGAAGGTAGCGCGGTGAAAAACGATCTACAAATAGAGTTTCTAGGGCCCAAAGAAGCTAGTTCGTGCACACGTGCACAGCGATGACGAAACAGATCGCAGTCTCATGCCGAGCAGTCAAAAATCATCGACATTCAGAGGACGAAATAAATGCAAATTTAACGAATAAAAACAGTTGAATAATGAAAGCATCACTTCAGTCAATGTTTTTGACTAGATGTGTACATAAATTCGAAGGTTCATTGATTGACATTTAATTTCAAGCTAGCTGATGTTCTTGATATAAGAGGTCATCGATGCCGATGATGTGGAGAGGGCTCGTCCACCATCAAAAGGCAAGAAAGTTCAGGTTTCAAATTCGGCCCAAAACAGTGGTTTTTTCGCGATTTTTTCTTATAGGTCCTACTACTCGAGACCCAGGAAAGGATTTGGAGAGAAAAAGACGACAAAGCATATTTGATCGCGACCACTGCCTTTAATTTCTTTAGAGGCAGAACACACGCTCGCAAACATGGTCGAGATTTTAGCATAAATAGGCCCACACGGCCCATGCCATGTCGTAAACGACGTTTGGAGCGCTGAAAACCATACAGGATGACAATATTTGAGCAATCATGTCTCGCACGCCCGTATTTTCACACCCCTTCTAGTAACAGAATGAAAAGTTAAACTTGAGAAAACATGCGATTATTGAAAGTGATAGCACTATCAAAAGGGAGTGCACGAAAGAAACAGCTCGATTTACCTGAATATAACATGTTTGTGCACCGATGAAATCCTCCATTTCATAAAGTCAGCTGAAGTAGAGCGTCATTCCCGAAAGTGGACGAGAGTTAATCGGTATTTATACATGTACATTTATACACTGGAGACTAAAATACGATTGTTTCGAGCGCTAATAATTCCGATTCTACTGTATGGTTCGGAAACATGGACTCTACTGAAGCCAGACCTTGTCAAGCTGGAAGTCTTCCAATTGCGGTGCGTGCGACATATTCTTGGGATCACGATTCGTGACCGTATTTGCAACGATAACATAAGAAGAAGCTGTATGGATCAACCGCTGGTTGAAGAGCAACTGAAGACAAGAAGATTACGGTGGTTTGGACATGTATGTCGAATGAATGCTGGCCGGCTCCCGTACAGTATGCTGTGGCGGAAGCGCCCGCCGTCGTGGAAGATCCAGAGAACGGCCCCGAAGAAGACGTGGCTCAAGCATATAGAAGAAGATTTAAAAACCCAACGGTGCAGTGTTCCTAACGCTAAAATTATTGCTGCAGACCGTACTGAATGGAAGCGTATCGTTCAGGCCGCACGAGCTCCTATGGCACCTACAGCAGTGTATTGGTTGAGAGGGCATCCCGCTCCGCCAGACGCCAGCTAACGGAATGAATTTATACATGTTATACTCAAGTAAATCGAGCTGTTTCTCTCGAGCACTCGTTTTCGATAGTGCTATCACTCTAAGCTATCACATGTTTTCTCGAGCTTAATGGGTATGGTATACTTTTGCGACACACGGTCGCGTCGCTCTGCACAGCGACAGCGACCGCCTCCCACCCTTTAAATCTGTCACAGTCGCAGTGCATTGCACAGCGACAGCGACAGTGGTAGCGACAGGTCATGGCACATTTGCAGTATGTCAGCCCTCCGCGACACGTCGCTGCGACCCACACGCGACATCTGTTCCCACGACGACCGTTGTCGTTGCTCCGATGCTGGTTCCGCCGCGATTTGTGTTAGATTGCATGCCTGTCGCTCATTACCGCGACGAAGTATACCATACCCCTAACTTTTCATTCTGTTACTCGAAGGCGTGTGAAAATACGGGCGTGCGTGACATGATTGCTCAAATATTGTCATCCTGGATGGTTTACAGCGGCTCAAACGTCGTTCACGACGTGGTATGGGCCGTGTGGGCCTATTTATGCTTAAATTTCGACCATGTTTGCGAGCGTGTATGCTGCCTTTAAGCTGCGGAATTTCTGAGCGATCTTACCGCAGTTTGCAGAGGACAGGATTAGCATAAAAATAGTACCTTTGGACACTCAGGGTTGTCTTTTCAAAACAAAAAAAAACTACTGTGCTTCTCTGGGCCTAATTCTGATCCACAGTTGGTCTCGACACGCTTTGCGGCCGCACGCGCTCAAGTCAGTCGAATTTCCAGCGCCTAAGCCGGCTCGATACAGCTTTTTTATAAAGTTTTCTCCAATTTTGTTTAGTTTCCAGTTTCTAAAACCCACCTAAAGTCAACAGATCGGCGGCTGCGGCGCTGGAAACACTTCCGACTTGAAAGCGCGCGGTCGCAGAGCGTGTCGAGACGCAATTGCGGACCGGAATTTGGCCCAGAGAAGCACAGTACGTTGTCCAATTCCGGCCGACGACGCGGTTCTGGACAACGCTATTGGACAACGAGAAAACCGGTTTTAGGCGGTTTTCTTCGTAATTCCGAGGTGATTGGAGGGAGGGATGTTAGGTATCAGTCTGTAGGAAATTTCATGGACATTCTGAATCTTTTTTCATTTTTTTCGGAAATTTTATGGAGGGACATACGTTGTCCAATTTTCGAAGTGAACAATCGAAGCGGTACTAGTAATGATTTATGAATGTAACTCGTCTAAAAGTTTGTCTTATGTGCTGAAAATTTGGCTGCTGCCTAAAATACGGCTACTCAGAAAAATCAAAACAAGTTACTTGTAATATAAATGTAACTTACTTGAATGTCTCAAGCAACTTACATTTATATTACATGTAACATACATTTATATTACATGTAACATACATTTATATTACATGTAACGTAAATTTATATTGCACGTGAGTTACACTTGTATTACAAGTAGCTTACATTTTGCACTATGGGTGGCCAACAAGTGACGCAGACGACACGCGACGCAGAGCGCGCGTCTCAGACCACACACTAAGCAAAAATAAATTGTTGTGCGGGGCCTTCCCTACTGGTTTGAGGTCAAGTACCTCAAACTTTGGTAGTTGAAAAAACAGCAACGTCAGTCGTAATCCTGACCCCGCGAGTGCGTCGTACATCCCCCTAGGAAATATCATCTCGGCCAATTTAAGTTACTTGACCTATATTGTGCCATTTAAGTTACATGTAACATATAGGAGGCGCACTACACACAGTATCCTCTAGGAAACTAAAAACAAGTTACTTATAACATATCTGAGCCGATGTAAGTTACTTGCGACTTATCTCAGGCAATTTAGGATGCCTGTAACATATCGGAGGCGCACCGCACGCAATATCCCTCCGGTACGTTACATGTAACTTAAATTACCTGAGATAAGTCGCAAGCAACTTACATCGGCTCAGATATGTTACAAGTAACCTGTTTTCGGCCTTTTATGTTACTAGTAACTTGTTTTCATTTTTCTGAGTATTGCATCGTTATGTATGGATACTTCCCTGACATGTGCTGTTGTGGTACTGTACTATTGTTCTTTTTGATCTTTTTGTTGCTATTACAATATGTCAGACAACCACGTCCGAACCCCTCGTTCCAAGACCTGTTTTCCTCATAGAAAGAGAAACGCGACTGAAAACACCCCCAATTTTCTTCGGTTTTGGCCCGAAATTTTTACGTCTCTCCAAAAAAACTCTAAGTATAGAAAATTCCGACGTCCCCCCACCCCCGTTGTCCAGCCGGACAACGCCAGCCTGACCCTGGTACTGATAATAGTTTGGTCCACGGCTAGTCATCTATCACTTTGAAAGAGAATGTTATGAGAAAAGCGCCACGACGCTTACCTCTAGTGCGCGTTTTAAGCGTTTCAAAACTAGGTTTTTGTAACGAACTGTGGGTTTCGAAAACTCTTTTCACACCGGAGAGACCTTTTTATGCCCAAATACGGTAAAATTTAAAAAAAATGGTTGCTTGCGATGATTTTAAACATGGAATAGAGAAGGTTTTGTTTTGACAGAGACATTCGTAGGAGTATTTCGTGAGGAAATGGTGGAACAGCACGTCACCAGAGCAGAAAGGGCGAAAGTGATAAAATATATGTCGTTACTGCACGAGAAGTTGGCCATAGAAGGAAGCCCTTAAGTGACGGCTTACTCAGGCAAGCAATACTTGTGATTGCTCGTTTACTTACCCCGAATCGGCCGCGAACATAAACCCGACGGAGCATTTCCTTAGGGCGGTTGACATTTAGCCTATGGAGGGGAAGTGTGAGTCATGCGGCCGACGGGCCGCATGAAACAGCCGAACGCTGGAAATTATGGAGACGTGAACGAAGATAGGCCAGACAGAAGACAATCTGCCCAAGCAAGTGAGCCAGTTTAAACTCCGAGTTGGCCCCGTTCGTTCTCCTGTTCGCTAAGAAGGCGTAGCGAGTGAATGCCGGGAGGAACAGCCGCGTACACCTCTGACCCGCAACATTGAAGCATCTATGACAAATCGCGCAAGTGACAGCATTTGGCGCCGCGCCAATGACAACAGTCGATCTCGATGAATGTCTTCTGGTAATCTGGGGGTCAGGTTTTTGTGCGGCCTTTGTGCGACGACCACCGCTCGGTAACTCAAAAGTTGGGCCGAGAACGCCCACCTATCAGGTCGAGCTCGTAGGTGAACAGGTGGGTATGTAGTCGCCACCACTAGGGATTCGGCAATTTCTTTTCGAAACTAGCTAGTCTAATTAAGCAATAAACAGAAAGTACAGAAACCTGAAGATGACTTGAGGGTTCTTTTTCTTTTGGAAAATTTCGAAAAAAATTTTTTTAAGGAGTACACCTTTTCAAAACTCTTCATGTGATGAACGCTCTTGACTGTGCTTACCTGAGCCGAATTCCGGTCCGCAATTGCGTCTCGACACGCTTTGCGGCCGCACGCACTCGAGTCGGTCGAGCTCCCAGCGCCAAAGCCGACTCGCTAAGGCTTTTTTGTACAGTTTTCTCGAACTTATTTTCAGTTTCCAGATTCCAAAGCCCACCTAGATTCAACAGATAGGCGGCTCTGGCGCTGGAAATCGACCGACTCGAGCGCGTGCGGCCGCAAAGCGTGTCGAGACGTAATTGCAGACCGGAATTTGAATGAGAGAAGCACAGTATGCGCGATTTCTGAAGCCCAGGACGTATAGTCGTTCTCTAGATGGCGGGTAGCCGCGCGGAATCCGGGGTTGAATGTGTGAAGCATGTGGGGTGGCGCCGTCATGGAAAAAAAACGATCGATATAGCGCAGCGTTTCATTTTTTTCATTTCCCATGACCAGCACTCTTTCCTCATCTTTCTTTTCCTTTTCTTTCCTTTGCATCCTCTTTCTTCATATTTTTTATTGTCTGATGACTTTCTGGTAATTGCTCGTGTTTGAATTTTGTATTTTTCGCAGCTCACTTGCGTTTATCTCCAACGGTGGATGATTTTTATTTCAGAAGAGCCAAAAAAACCAAAATTTCGTGAGTCCTAATTTTTTTATTCAAATATAATGTTTACGAAGGTGAGGAAAGAGGATGGAAAGCAAAGAAAAAAAAGATGGGGAAGGAGTGGTGGCCATGGAGAAAATGAAACGCTGGGCCATATCGGTCGTTTTTTCCATGACGGCGGCACCCCACACGCTCTACAAGCGCAACCTAAGATTCGGCGCGGCTACCCGTCGTCTAGACAACGGCTGTAGTTATGTCGGACACTGTCCGAATCGGATAGAAACTCCGGTCCGCAATCGCAGACAACAGCTGTCGCAGCAGGCTGCTCGAAGATAATCGTGCTAGGACAAAAATTGAGCCCCGTGGTATCTTTGATCTACGTGCTGCGTGTCGTCTGCAACTGCGGATTAAAGTTTCACTGCGATACGGACAGTACCACATGCACAAAACAACTACATACCAGCTAACAATTTTTATTAAGACCTAGGAGATCTAGTTAGTCAGAAGTTCTGCACATCTCGTGAAAAATCAGTGACGGAAAATACGGCTTTGTCCTTATCCGGACAAAATTCTGGTCCGCAGCTGCAGACCTCCGCTGTTGCAGCACGTGGCTCGAAAATCATTGTGCTGGTACTGCGTGGTCCCGGCACGACTAGCCTTTGTCCCAGCGCGGTGCAAACTGTGAGGTGCAACAGCGGCTGTTTGCAGCTGCGGACCGGAATGGCGTTCCGATAAGGACAGTAAATAGTGAGGACGTACTGCATCCTCCCGGCCTGTTTGGTCGAGAAAAAACTTCCATTAAAACTTAATTCGCGGAGGGTTTCTTAGGGTGCCAATCACGATTAAAGGTTTATTTCCAGTTTTCGGAGGTCAAAATTGAGAGCCAGCAGCCTTGAAAGTTTTTTCTCCCAATCTGCGAGTCGGCTTCTGTTGCTGTGCGGGCAACTACTGTTGCTGCACGGGCTGCTCCGGTTTGCCCGAACAGCAACAGCAGTGGTCTGGAGATTGGGAGAATGAGCCTAACTCGCAGACTGCTCGGATGTAACTTGAAAAGGTACAACATTGAAGGCAGAGTTCACGACAAAAAAAAACCGTATCCAAATTTTCTATGTTTTGACGTTAGCAAATTTAAAATGAAGATGATATTAGGAGAAAAATCCCAGAAAACCCTGAAATCTCGATGAAAACCTCTAGATTATCCAATTACGCTCAATAGTACGTTTGACGCACTGCGGAATTTTAGAAATGAAAACGTCTGAATTTATTATCGCTTAAAAGCTCCTAAATTTGCGACTTTGTTTTCTGCCTAATAAGATGGCTTTAATGCAGGTTACAATGGCTTGAAATAAACAATATTTAAATTTCGGCAACTGTTCTTTTGGGTGGGCAACTGCTATATGACGGCTCTAAGAGAATTTGCCGCGTCAGTGCCGGTAAAGCACCGCGAACCTTGACTGTGCCGCGATAGTACCACGGCGGCTCCGTGATCAGACGATTCTGTTGCAGTGTCTTCAGACTCGACATCGCGGCGATTGTACCGAAGCAGCTCCGCGACGGCTCCGCGAGGATGCAGCAGCGAACCCACGTGGAGTTCTGCCGCTTCGGTGCCTGTAGGCTCTGAAGCGGCACTGTCACGGAGCCGCAGCTGCGAGTTCCCTCAGAGGTGGCCGGGGTGATCCAATGGGTCTGCTGATCCGCAGTTTCCACCCCTGCCTGGCCGTTTTTCGTCCTATTCTTGTCATTAATCTTCTTACAGTACCCTAAAGCTTATGTATCTGCCGAAAAAAAAAACCAGAAACTTTTCTGTTGTGAACTCCATGTACCTTTAGGAATCACCTCCGATTCGTTGTGATCTGTCATCGATAGGATGCCTTCAAAACTCCACCCATTTCGTCTAATATTATACAAGAATCCTTCAGGAGTGGGGCGCATTTATCTTTTTGTAGTCTTGTTTGGGACCATCCCAGATTCCATTTAAACTTGCTGATTTCAGCAAATTGCGGGGAACTCGGCTTTCGAAACACTGGCGAGGTTCGTGGGTGTGATCAACTGAATTGAGATTCATTGAAGCGACAAATGACGGCTTCATAAATGCCGCTAACCGTCCATCATTCGGCAAGAATTAATGGATCAAAGCGGTTCAATGGCGGATGACTAGTGGTCGCGCAGGTGCAGCTGACAATGTGAGTAACCGCCGCGATTTCAGCAACCCTCTCGATTTTATCCAATCAACTTCTCATTTAAGAATCGTATCGAAGTCATGGAATAATGTGTCATTTCTCAAAAATGACATGAAATTATAGGTCAAACTAAGGAAAATGGCTTGTAAAGACTTAAAACATGACAAAACAAGAGAACCATTTGAGAAAATTCGGCTTCCTGGCGAAAGTAACGATGCCATTTGAAAGTCAGAAAAAGTTTTAGAAATATCCCGGAATATTTTAAAAATCGATTTGGCGTAAAATAGCCTGGAGTAATAAAAACGTTAGGAAATGAAATGAAATAACCAAAATACGATTAGGTGGTCGATCATTTCACAAGCTTCTCCGTGAAACCTATCAAAACGAAATCAAGCACGATATGGAATGGAGCGTTGCGTTCATCTATCTTGGCCTATGCTGATTCCCTTATTACAGCTCTCAAAAACTGCTTAAAGGCAGTGTACACGATAAAAACCATGTCTGGTTTTTTGGTGGAGATCGGCAGCTGCGGGGCCTAGTGCAACTCTAACGTTGAAAAAACGAAGAAAAATGAGCTCGGAACGGTCCCCTACGGCCCCAAAAGTTGGACACCCGTCAGCTCGTCACTCTCCAGATGCGCTTTCCACACCCATTGACGTGAACAAATGAATGCTCGAGATTGTGAGATGAGCTATGGTTTCCGATCAATAGCAACGTTCTTCCCTTTACTTTCAACTCCTCTCTTTACTCAGATCGGCTCGCATACATCGGCTGCGGAAGACGGAAGTTACAAGCCTCGGACAACTCGTCCACCATGCTTCCCTAGCTCAATTTTTGAGGAACCATAACTCCGTTCCTAGAAGGTCTTGTACGATTCCAAAAACATCATTGGAAATAGCATGGGACCGTCTTCAAGATAGGTGGAAAAGCAGAAAAACGCTTCTTATCGTGAACACTGTCTTTAATGTTTCCCGTAGTGCGCTTGATTTCGTTTTGATAAGTTTGACGGAGAAGCTTGTGAAATGATCAACCACCAAATCGTATTTTTGGTCAGTTCACTTCATTTCCTAGCTTTTTTATTACTCCAGGCTATTTACGCCTAATCATTTTCAAGATAGTTAAAAATATTTTTGAGACCTTTTTTGACTTCTAAGGTCTTAGATATACACCAGTGGAATTAAAACGTGACGCGATGACATTGCCGCCGCTTGCTGCATGAATCAGGGACTCGTCTGCAATACTGCGTCTTTGACGTGCTTTACGCAATAATGCAGACTGAAAATTTCCGGCCATTTAATTGTCTTTTATCGATATTTTACGCTTCCATGGCTTGTTTATCGCTGAAGGTCGCTAATAATTTACTCCTCTTGTCATAGCAGCGCTCCTTATGTCGTTTCGGCAATCTTTTAACAAATTTGAACCTAAAAAATAATCAGCTGATGGAATTTGGCAAACTTCCAGCAGAGTAGGTCCCGCAACGATACAGTATATAGTGCCGCGGCTTGTATAGCTGCTCGGTGCGCGCTTCCGGCGAGTTGTTCTGCGACAACTGCTCCTTTTGGCATGCCTCGGCACAGTTAAGGCGCACAATAGTGATAATTGTCTTGCTATTTCCGCAGCGTCCCGCCGGTGTATAACTAGCGCCTGAATGACATTTCCAAATCGTTACTTTTGCCAGGGAGCTAAATTTTCAGAAATTCCACATTTTTTCCCGAAGGTTCCCTTTCTGACTTCAATTTCGCTCCACGATTTCCATTGTGGAATGATGGAACATTTAACAGACGATATTGTCGTATGAGTAAAATTTTCGAAATCTATGACCCACAACCATAAAAAATACCTCTCATTGCCGCATTTAGTGCAACATGTGAAAAAATCGATATTGTTGATTATTAATATTCGATTTTGCATGATGAGAAGGATTTCCCAAACAAGTGACTTAGGGCCATCAACAATCAACAATCATAGCGGCATTTTGTGCAACAGACGAGAAAATCGATACTATTGATTGGCATTTATCTATAATAACTGATGAGCAAAACTCCCCAACCAAGGAAACCAATCGCCGCATTTTGCGCAAAAACCGCGAAAATCGATAATATTGATAGTCGATCGATGAAGTGTCATGAGTACGAATTCTGACAAGTTCAATACTTACCCTCGACGACTTGTTTTAATTGGCTGCAGATCCACTCACACGCCTTGGTCGCCACAGCCCTAGCATACCCAAGCAGTTTTCGTGCTCCACGGCTAATTTAGTATGTAAACCCACAATTTTGAGGTACCCTTCAAGATTAAGGTATCAGATTCAAATCGGAACAGGATCGACCTGTACCCATTTTCAGTCTCCTGCCCGAAAATGAGCTCCCTAGCTCAGTTCTAATTGTACCAACAAGATTGTGTACGCCGTCTAAAAATAGGAGATTAACAACAAAAACTAGTGGCTTCTTCAATTTTTCTCGAAAATCAGGGAACCATTCCAACCCATTTTTTTGAGTGGTGGAACCAACTTTTTGAGCTCTTTTTAATGCAGTTAAGAGCTAATTTCTAAGTTCACTCTGCACTGCGATTTCGTGTGAGCATTTGTGAAGGACGTGTGTATACTTTGCCTGGACTAAAATATTCTTGGTCGACTTCTCGAACATGATCGAAAGTTGAATGTTCGAAATAGTCGGATTTTGAACATGATCGAGTTTCGAATGTTTAGTAAATCGAAATTCGAACGTATTTGAGAGTCGAGTCGATCGAAAATCTTTTCGGATGGGCGAAGTGTAGACAGGCGTGTAGCTCAAAAAAATTCTTTTTTTTCCAATTTCCTGAGGGTCCTGAAATATACAGCTCGAGATATTTGTGTCACGAGTTCTGGTTTTCATTCCTGGTGCGTCACACACATGGGAAACGTTTTGTATCATGTCCCGCTTGCAGCGTGGCTCATTGAACGGCACATTGTGTGCACAGAATGAGTGGTACTTGTTATAGGAAAGTACACAAGTTTTTTAGTTCTTTTCTTGGATTAGTGGTTATTTTGAGCAACATATGTGAGATGCTAGCGTAATAATGAAAAGCAGAGACCATCTTTTTTTTCAATATCGGGACATTCAACAGTTGCCATTGTCTATCATTATGTAATCGCCATGAGCGCTGAGCTCTTCAAAAGCAGCATACACTCTCAAAATTGATATCGATTTCATGAAGTAGATATAACGAAGGCTCGAAGCTAGAACTCTCCAAAGAAAACGACGAAAACGCGATGCAAAAAGAGTGCATATTGTATTGGAATCGAAGTGGACGAGTGACCAGGTTGTTCAATAAGTTTTGTCGTTCGATAAGAAAAACACAAATTTATTGCCCAAAATATACTTTATTATTCAGTATAACCTCCCTGAACATTCATACACTTGCTCCAACGATCCTCCAATCTGTGGATCCCATCCCTGATGTGGGAATCCGGAAGGTCTGCGAAATACGCTTCAACAGCCGTTATGACCTCTTCATCTGATGAAAAACGCTTGTCACGCATAAATTTCTGGAGTTCTGGAAACAAACGGAAGTCGCTGGGGGCCAAATCTGGTGAATGCGGTGGATGCTCCAGCAATTCGAACCTTAATTCATGAATTTTAGTCATTGTCAAAATGCTCTTGTGACACGGTCCTGATGAAAATGGATGTTTTTCTTCTGCAAATGGGGTCTTTTTTCACAATTTTTTCCTTCAACTGGTCCAAAAGGTTGCAATAATATTCAGAATTAATTGTTTTACCAGATCACACCACTCTTTAGCCTCTTGTTTTGATTCAGGATCATGGTGATAGACCCAAATCTCATCCATAGTGATGAATCGACGCACAAAATCCACTTTATCCTTTTTGAAACGCTCCAAATTCTGCTGAGAAAGTCGCATTCGAATGTGTTTTTGCTCCATTGTTAGCGAATGCGGCACCCATTGTGCACACAGCTTTCTAAAACCCAAAATTTCACTTAAAATATGGCTCACACTGCCTAATGAGATGTAGAGCCTCTACTAAATCTCTCTTAGTCAATCGACGATCTTCCAAAACCATATCCTGTATTGTGGTGCGCGCGAAGCGCGCACCAGATTTGGTTTTGAATCGGCCACGCGCGCAACCCGTTTTTCGAAATCTATGTTCAGGCTGAAGGTAGAAATTAGCTCTAAATTGCATTGAAAAGAGCGCAAAAAGTTGTATACAGTGCCCAAAAATGGTATGGAATGGTTTCCTAGAATTTGAGCAAATTTTGAAAAACCGCAAGTTTTCTCTGTTAATCTCCTTTTTTTTCAGACGGCGTTCACGATCTTGTGCTACCAGATAAAATTGAGCTAGGGAGCTCATTTTTGGACAGGAGGCTGGAAATGGGTGCAGGTCGCTCCTATTCCAATTTGAACTCGATACCTTTACTTTGAAGGGTACCTCAAAATCGTGGGTTTACATACTAAATTAGCCGTGGAGCACGAAAACTCCTTTTTTCTGCTACGGCTATGGAGACCGGGGTGTGTGGGTGAATTCGAAGCCAATCAACACAGTTCGTCGAAGGTAAGTATTGAACTTGTCAGAATTCGTACTCATGACACGTCATCGATCGATAATCAATATTATCGATTTTCGTGCTTTTTGCACAAAATGCGGCGAACAGTGGTGATTGCTTTTGGGATTGGTTTTCTTTGTTGAGGAATTTTGCTCATCAATCATTATCGATAAATACCGATCAATAATATTGACCTGTTGCACAAAATGCCGTAATGATTTTTGATTGTTGATGGCTCTAAGTCATTTGTTTGGGAAATTCTTCTCATCATGCAAGATCAAATATTAGTGATCAATAATATCGATTTTTCACATTTTGCACCAAATGCGGCAATGAGTTTTATTTTTTATGGTTGTAAGTCATAGGTTTCAAAATTTGTACTCATACGACAATATCGTCTGTTAGATGTTTCATCATTCCAAAATGGAAATCGTTGAGCAAAATTGAAGTCAGAAAGGGAACCTTTGGGAAAAATATGTGAAATTTCTGAAAATTTAGTATCCTGGCAAAAGTAGCGATTTGGTAATGGTAAAAAAAAGTTTCAAAAATGTCTTGAAATATTTTTAAAAAATGATTTGGCGTAAAATAGCATGGAGTAATAAAAAAGCTAGGAAATGAAGTGAAATAACCAAAAAATACGATTTGGTGGTCGATCATTTCACAAGCTTCTCCGTTAAACTTATCAAAACGAAATCAAGCGCGCAACGGAAACATTAAGCCATTTTTGAAAGCTGTATCAAGGGAATCAGCATAGGTCAAGCTAGGTGAACGCAAAGCTCTGATCCATATCGTACTTGATTTCGTTTTGATAAGTTCAACGGAGAAGCTTGTGTCATGATCGAGAACCAAATCGTATTTTTAGTTATTTCACTTCATTTCCTAACTTTTTTATTACTCCATGCTATTTTAAGCCAAATCATTTTTTAAAAATATTTCAAGACATTTTCGAAACTTTTTTTACCATTACCAAATCGCTACTTTTGCCAGGAAGCTAAATTTTCAGAAATTTTGGCTATGATTTCTGGTGTTGATGCTTTTTCTGGACGTCATTCACGTGGATCGTCTTCAAGGCTTGTACGACCACGTTTAAATTCACCAACCCATCTTTCTACTGTTCTAATTGTGGGTGAACAATCATTATACACTTTTAACATTCGTTCGTGAATTTCTTTCGGTGCTAAACCTTCCAAAAATAAGAATTTTATCACTTCACGATATTTAATTTTTTCCATTGCTGTGACACGGCGACTCTAAATGGCTTGTAAACAAAGAATGAATTGACAGATTGAAAGAAACTTCACATACTTTCATATGAAGAATGTACCAACAAACCAAAAAAAAATTGGGCTAGTAGCAACGCCCTCTCTTATCGAACGACAAAACTTATTGAACAACCTGGCACTAATAAAATGTATAGCTTAGGTTTCTAGGATGAGTAAGGGCGGAGTAAGTAGCGGAGCGGTCGGTGATGGCAAAATATAGCAGTGATAAGGAGACTTTGACATGATAAGGCCGATAAGCCTTGCTTAGACCGGCTGAAAATGAGCGGCCTAGGCTATGCAAAGAAGATAATATTTAGAAAATGTCCACACATTTTGAGGCAGTAATATATTTGAGACTCTCTAAACTCATAAAACTGAGCAGAAAGAGCTGAATGATTGGTCGTTACAGACTGGAATGGTGGCTGGTGCCACCATCAGCTGGAGAATTAGTATCTGGCGACGTATAGCGGAGAGAGTGAGTGAAGAGGGTGCCGAAAAAGCCTGGAGACGACCTGACGCCAGAGGGTTACGCCAGCAGCAGTTGTAACAGAACAGACACATGTGGTCAGTTGAGTCGTGCCCGAAACGAGACGCGATGACAGCTCTCGAGTCAGACACAGCTGGCCAGGGAGTAGCCAACCTCCCCGATTTATGACGCTAATTTACTTACCTTGTGAACACAAAAAAGTGCAGACTGATGGCACATCAAATACAAACAATTTTTTGAATGTTCAAAGAAAAGAGTAAAAGTGCTTTAATCAGATTTGTAGAAAAAGTAATTGTTTTCAAACACTGAATCTTTTTGAGTTGAATCTTTTTATGATCAAAAAGTAATCAGTCACTGTGCTTCTCTGGGCCAAAGTCCGGTCCGCGATTGCGTCTCGACACGCTTTGCGGCCGCACGCGCTCGATTCGGTCGAGTTTCCAACGCCAAAGCCGACTTGATGTGGTTTTTTTTTACACAGTTTTCTTCAATTTTTTCAGTTTCCAGTTTCAAAAACCCACCTAGAGTCAACAGATCGGCGGCTGCAGCGCTGGAAACTCTTCCGACTCGGGAGCATGCGGCCCTCAAAACGTGTCGAGACGCAATTGCGGATCGGAATCTGGCCCAGAGAAGCACAGTACAAGAATTGTTATAATGAAGACTCTCGGTAACGGTAGACATATCCTCTGTTTCCCTGCGTGATTTATTTCCGTTCTTCGCTTGCGTCGGCGCGCGTACGCTGCGTCTCCTTCTTCACACACTTTCTCGCTGTCTCTACCCTCGCCCCGCACAAGCGCGCGAGGGAACAGAGTAAATCTGACTCGGAACCAGAGGATATGCCTGTAGAGTTTTCTCAAAGAATTTAGTGTAGTGAATGAACGGGGCCGCGGAGTTAGGCCGTCGCGCGCGATCAAAAATTCATTGGCCGACTTTTTTTTAATTCGCGAACACCGCGCGGTCTGCCGCGAAGAATGCGGGTCCTTTCAGTCAGTCAGTCATTAGGCTTAAAGGCACTGTTCACCATAAAAAAACCGTATTCTAGATTTCTATGTTTTCAAGTAGACAAGTTTACGAAAAAGTATATAATAAGGAGAAGCTACCATGAAACTCTCGATTTGGAAAAACCGGCATGTGGATTGAGTCCACACCGCGGGTGAGGCTATGGAGCAGTTCGGTTGGCACACGCGAGCGCGCGACGGAAAAACGCTGCGTGCACTCGTCGTTCTTGAGGCGCATTAACCGAGGGCCCTCAAAAAAAAAAGTAGTTGTTGCTCCATTTTAGCCGTCCCCCTTTATCACTGGTTGCACTTTGTCAATGTTTTTTTTGTTTATAATGTACTTTTTTGGACGCAATGCTTCTCATGCCATCGTTGCAGTGGAATTCGCACTTTTTATGAAAGTTTTTCAAAGTTTTTTTTTCGTTGAGCGAAATGGAAGATGACGATATCGATTCCGACGCCGACCCTAGGTCCGACACGATAACAACATGAACAAAATGCAAAAAATTATAAAAGGGAACGGCTAAAAGGAAACAACAACAACTTTTTTGAAGACCCTCGGTTGACGCGCCCGAAGCGCGACGCGCGCGCAGCGTTTTTCCGTCACGCGAAACGCGTGCGCCAGCCGAACTGCTTTTTAGTCACACCCGCGGTGTGGATTCCGTACACATGCCGGAAAAAAACCTATTGAAAGTTATTGATGCCTGCTGATGTGTTTTTTGCACTGCGGATAAAACGTCAAACCAAACGTCGCAAATGTTTTGAGCTTTAAGATTCCTGGATGAGTGACTCCTTAGTTTTCTGTTTCCTGCATCAAAACCTCAAAGAATAAGAGGGGTCAACGCACATGCTTGGATGTTGGAATCTTTCGCGACAAAGAGTTTTTGAAAATTCGGATTCTGTCTCCCAGGTGAAAGGAACGCAGGATAACTGCTACATGACGTGGGCGGGGTGACCCAATGGGTTGGCTGGACTACAAGGTTTTCACGGACTCCTTGGCCGTTTTACGTCGTACTTCCGTCCTTGCTGTTCTTAGAGGGACCCAAAGCTTACGTTCCCGGCAAAAAACGCCCAATTCTATAAGCGTGAACACTGCCAAAAACGGTTATTGCGCCATCCTCATGAGAAGGTAGATCTGGCTATCACAAATTTGAAAATAAGTGAAACTTCGTAAAAAAAACTGTCAGGAATATATGGTTGGTTGGTGTCCGCCCGCCCTCAATTATCCAAATTTCTATAAATACCTGCTTTGTAAACTTTCATTTTGCTTCTAAAGTAACTTCTGAGCATTTGTGGAGACTACTGACCACTTTAGAAGCAAAATAAAAGGCGGACAAGCAAGCATTATCGTTGATTTGAAATTTCGTTGATTAGGGGGCGGACCGACACCGGTAATTAGCCGTTATACCTTGTTTTTGAGCGTTTTCCCCGTGATTTTCCAGGTTTTTTAACTTATTTTTGCTTTTGTGATGACCGAATCTACATTCTCATGAAGAGAGCTCAAAGGTCATTTCTATCGCAAACCCTGCCTTTAACATTAAAGACACTGTTCGCGATAAACTTCATCCTCGAAATTTCCATGACAAACGCTTCTCGTGGCTCTCAGAAGCAGAACAGCGTCGAAAAAACGGGACGAAAAGCTACCAAGGAGCCGCAAAACCGCTTAGAAAAGTGGGCAAACCCCGCCATTGTGGGCAAGTCCCGCCTCCTCCCGCCCCTCGACGTTAACAAAGGAACACTCGAAATCGTAAGTTGAGCGATGGTTTCCGATCAAAAGCCCCGTTCTTCCCTTCATTCTCAACTTCTCTCTTTACTCAGGTCAGCTCGCAT